>JAKCPI010029916.1:0-16726 GCA_023213315.1 Euborellia annulipes | reverse complement strand
AAAATAAAAGTGATAAAAAACGAAAACATCTTTTATGTTTAAACAAAAAAATTTTCATGATGAATTGAGCTCTTCACTTCGCATTAATTTCATAAATAAAAATCGGGTGTGACTGTCTCACATCACACAACCTCTTACCTTCGGTAATCGAAGTTGTGTTCTTCGCTTGTCACCCCCAGATTTTTTTGTGGTTCGACATATATTTAGTTCCCAGTAGTGCACATTTGAGTTCAGAAATAAAATTTATAATTATGGGAAAACAGTCTATTTATATTTTGCTACCATGGCAACCATTTCTTCGGTCTTTCCTTTATGAAGTACAAGAGTAAAGTGGTCTTCAGAAGATTTCAATGGAAAAATGAGAATATACATTTTAAAGAGCATCTAGAAAATATTTGTTTTTGAATTTTGATCAAAATCGTTGGAGCGAATTTTGAGAAAATCGAAAAAAACTGAAAAGTGCATTAGTAAAGTACTAGTACTCTTTGGTCGATTTTTTTCAAAAGCCTCGTGTCACGTCCCATAGGGGTGCCCTAACTTAAATATAAAATTTCAACCTCCTAGCTCAATTCCTTCATGCTTTAAATTGAACACACACACATACAGACAAAGAACCATTTTTTCGAACTCACGGGACCTCAAAACGTGTATATCCGTCAAAATCTCGACTTCGAATTTTTAACATAAATCCAATACTTTCTCTCTCAAGAGAAAGTAAAAATTGTTTTCTTTAAAGGTTTACATATTTTGAGAATATATAGAAGAAAATGCTGGTTCCCCCTCCCTGCGGTTGAGAGGATATTTTATATGAATTCGTCCCTAACAGGGGAGTATATAGAATTTTTTCGCGGGTGGGGGGAGGGGCCCGGACTAATTTTGAATTACCCCCCCCCCCCCCCTTACACAAAAATATTGGAACTGGGCAGCGGACGTCTAAGGAAAAATAAAAATTACGGGGCTATAGCACATCATGTCAAAGTAAGAAGGAATAACTAAAAAGCCGACGCGTCAAATTCGAATTTATCTTCTATTCGAGGGATGAGAAATTTTCTTATTTTAATAGTAACTTGTACATTTATAAACTTTTACAGACATTTTACTTTACCCGAATTCCCTCGGCTACACTTATTTACGCCCCTGTTATATAGGAAACACATGAATATGTGAAACAGAAAGAAAAATAAATAAAATAAAAAATACATTTGGCTATACATATTTTTAGAAAACAAAAATATGTGTTTTGTGTTATTTGTATTCTCGCTACCTCTGTTGAACTTCTTCCCAGTTCAATGCTGTCCTATTCTTACATTCGGACCAAATATCTGTCATATCTTCGACAAATTGATTTTTTTTTCAATTATATTTAATCTGGCTCTAGTTGAAACATGATTTAATTTTAGTTTTAGTTTTTTGCCATTGGTGGTCAATTCATCAAGATTTTCCGAAAATAGCTAATAGATTATACAATTTTTTTTTGATAATTAATACTTATTCAAAGAATAATATTTTATTATATATAGTTAAAAATAAATATTTTAATTATTATAGCCTCATTATAATGAATTACGCCATCCTGGAAAATTCGCTTTAGCTAGTCGAGTTTTTACTTTCTCTTACCTATGTATATATGTAATATATATATAGAGAGAAAGTATTGGATTCATGTCAAAAATTCGATGTCGAGATTTTGATGGATCTTCACGTTTTGAGGTCCCCTGAATCCAAAAAGTGGTTTTCGCGACATGGTCTGTCTGTGTGTGTGTGGGTGTGTGTGTGGGTGTGTCTGTGTTCAATTTTAAGCATGAAGGAATTGAGCTATGAGGCTGAAATTTTATATTTAAGTTAAACACCCTCCTGGACCGGAAAAATAAGCTTTTAATCAAAATCGGCCAAAGAGTACTAGTACTTTACTGATGTACTTTTTCAGTTTTTTTCGATTTTCTCAAAATTTGCTCCAACGATTTTTTTTAAAATTCAAAAATCAATTATTTTTTAGATGCTCTTTAAAATGTATATTCTCATTTTGCGATTGAAATCTTCTGAAGACCACTTTACTCTTGTATTTCATAGGGAAGATAGGAGAAATGGTTGCCATGGTAACAAAATATAAATAGGCCTATTTTCCCATACTTATAAATTTTACATCTGAATTCAAATGTTCCGTACTGTCGGGAACTAAATATATGTCGACACAAAAAATCTGGTGTGACAAGCACAGAACACAACTTTCGATTACCGAAGGTAAGGAGAAAGTTGTGTGCTGTGCGCCAGTCACACCAGATTTTTTATTAATAATTAAAATAGAAAATTTACAAAAACATTTTTTTATTTGTATTGTAATATTGAAAATTAAAGGAATATCTTTCGAGAAAATTAAAACAAAGAATAATAGACATTTTATTGGAAAAAATACGGGAAACCTACTTAGAGAAGAAAAAGTACAGCCTGAAGATTCAATATCTAGAGAAAGTTTTCTCGAGTTTGGGTGACTGGCTGTATGTAGAGGTATAATAAAATATTCAAAGATCGCAAAAGGACAAATCTTTAAAGCTTTTCAAATCCGTTACGAGTGATATCGAAATAAATATGGCACATAGCAGAGATTCTTATAGAATATTTTTCTTCCAAGAAGATAATATAAAAAAGATTTAAAATAAAAAAAAATTAATATTCATTTTATATGAAAAGAATATATTTATTTCAATTTGCAGGGGCTGGTCGACCCTTAGAGCATAAAAAAATATCCTATTTAAGAAAGGCGATTAATGTTTGATATCTAGACCTGAGGGTTTCATTTTTATTTTTAAATATAATTTCAATAGATACCATTGGTTTTTTGGAGAAGTTCCACTCGCTTGATTTTCAGAACCGCCCATCCGAAATTGGGTTGAGCTTTTATTTTGCTTAACAGCAACGATCTTACAAAAAATTATTAAATAAATGTCAATTTGTGAAGTGCTTGTTGGATTTTAACAATAAATGGAAGAGCAGGCAGGCAGAAATAAGCCTAGAACTCAAAGAGTATTGGAGACAGTTTCGGTTTTAATTAAATAATGCCATCCTCAGTCCATTTGCGAGAGTATGAACTCAAATGACAGTGCATACAATTTGACTCAATGCACTGTCATTTGAGCTCTAGAAAATAGACTGAGGATGGCGTTATTTAATTAAAGCCGAAACTGTCTCCAATACTCTTTGAGTTTCACTTACTTAGTAGAGGTTGGTTTCCTGACTGCCTTCTCCTTCATTTATTATTATTAAATAACAATAATATAAAATAAACTACTATAAAATAATTACATTACCAAAAATAAAGAAAGTAAAACTTGCGTGCCAAAATTTTTTACAATATAAACTTGAGTCGTCCTTTGTAAAATATTTCAGTGCCCTCTTCCCCCAACAAATTAAGTGTGACAATTTCATGAGGCAGAAAATGTACACACCCTGACGTAATACCAAAAGAATATACGAGAAAGTTTTGGGGAAGTCATTCCCGATTTTTTTTTTCTTTTAATTTTCCTTTAAACTTCCATCTTAGGCAAAAGGTTTAAATTTTATTATTAGTTATTACGTCGATTATTTGTCGAGGGCATTAAAATCATCATTGGAATCAAATCTCTTTCCGCAGAACCATTTTTTAAGGCTTGGAAACAAGAAATAGTCACTCGGGGCTAAATCCGGAGAATAGGGCGGATGAGGGAGCAATTCGTATCCCAATTCATGGATTTTTGGCAAGGAAACTGAAAATTCACTTTTTTCCATTTTCTTCTCAAATCACGAGATAGTCTGTTATTAATGGATGTCAAACAAAAACTAAATGACCCAGCTGGTTTAAATTTCGACAGGAGTCAGCTGATAGTTGCCTGGTGACAGGAGCGGTGTTGCCATTTCAGTTAAGAGGCGGGAAATTCAAAAAAGTCTCGGTCTTATTGACCTGCCCTTGTATTTTTCGTAATATTTTTTTCAAAAAAAAAAAAATAGCTTTTAGACCCACTTGTATATTTTTACTCAACGGGATTCCCAACTTGTATAAGCATATTTGAATAAATAATAAGAGAAAAGTGAGGGAGATTTTATTTGAATTCTCTGTATTTGTTGAATAAATCACAGTTATAATATGAATTTAAATAGAAACTCTGTTTTTAGTCGATAAAATACAAACCCTTTTGTATAATATTACTTTAATTCCTCTGTTTGATAATGAGATCACGAATGTTAGCCTAGATTCATTCATTCATTTATTTTTCGCAGCCGCGTTATATTTCCTTTGAGAAATGAAAATGATCCTATTACTGAGAGATTTACCTGTTTCGTGTCACTTTTGTGATTCATTAAACATAAAAAGCAATAAAATATTTATGTTTATTAACGATTGTGATGTCGGAAATGTTTTAAACACCCTTTTCTTCAAATTCAAAACAAAAAAAAAACTTTTTTTTTGTATTTTAAACATTCTAAAATTAAAAGTTTTAATCTCTTTTACTTTGATAAGCTTTTAGATTAACATAGTAGAGTTTTTGCTTTTGGAATGAAGTTTTATTACTTTATTTATTGATTTTTTTTTATTTTAATCTCTCTTATCATAGAAATAACAAAGTGTTAATAGTAGTAAGCTAATTAGCATTTCCTTTACATTAATTAACTTTAGTAAATAATTTCGGAAACTACAAAAAAAAAATTCCCTTTCTGCGGCTTTGAATCCTCCAAGGGACAGGAACAAATAAAATAAATATAGTTATACGTGAGTTCACTCGCAGTCAATGAATTAAATCTGAATAAATTATTTGTCTATAATTAGGCGATAAAATCTAATTCCCTCATTTTTATTCAAATCTGTTGGGAGCCGATTCAAATATATTTTTATCGTTATGAGAGGGAACATGTGTAATCTCTGTTCTCTTTATGACCAATGACGTAGTAAGGATTATTGCTGTTTGAGGAGGAAAAATAATTTTTTAAACTTTTTCTTGTTCTGATAGCTACAGGGAAGCCTTAATTTTTTGGACGAATGAAAAGGATCGAATTTATTTAGGGGAGGGTGAGATCATAGGCGTCATTTGGCCCCCCCCCCCCCCAAGGGCTCTGAATTTAAAAAAAATTTTATATTATTCTAAATAAACTACTCCAAAATTCATCTACGAGTATACAAACTTTACAAAATTAAACAATTAAATTAAATATGTTTTGGCCAAATTCGAGTACCCATTTGTAAGTAAATTTTAAGAAAAAAAATGTTTGCCCCCCAAGAAAAAATTTGCTTCCCCCCCTCCCCCCAAGAAAAAGTTGAAATGACGCCACTGGATGAGATTTCATAATCTCTAACCCCTCTCTAAGTAGATATAAAAGAGAAAGGCTTGAGACATATATTTTGATTGTTATAAGCTATTGGATGTTTACTAATATTATAATTTGCAAGTTTTTATGTAAGTAGCTATAGAATAAAGCGAATTTATTCTTTCACAAAAGGAAATTTTATTGTTTTTGTAATTTATCTATATATTTGTTAGGGTCCGACCGAAACAAAATTTTCAACCGAAACCGAATTTCGGCCTCAATCTTAGTTTCCGCCGAAACCGACACTTGTATTTCCTATAAAAATTCATATTTTACCTTTTTTTTTTTTTTTTTTTTTTGAAATTTTGAAACTTTTTTTTCCCCTCCCATGAAAATCATTTTACCTTTTTTTTTTAGGGAGACTAAATTTTATCCGCACCTTTTCCACTCTACGGAAAATTTTTTCTCCTTCAAGTGCAGATCATTTGACCTTTTTTTGCATACGAGTCTCATCCCGAAACCAGGATTTTTGGCCGAAACTGGCCGAAACCGAATATTCGGTCGGTTCCTAATATTTGTTTTAAAAATTCATTTCGACCTCTATTTTATTAAATTTTTTATTTAAATATCGCGCTTCGGTCAGGCGTTCAACAGTGTTGTTTGTCGGGAGCCACCTATCTCAATTTTTCAGCATCGCTGGGCGTTGCTTAACAACATTGATCTTGGTAACTGTTGTCTCCTTGCCAGGCTCACAGGATAATTTATCTATCAATATCTATACAATACATATAAAATTTTGTACATCTGGAAAAAAAGGAAGATTCAATTATGGAAAAATGATAAGTTCATATTGCAATTCAGTCGTCAGCTGAATAAATCCTGCGAAAGAAAGATTTTTTATGAATTTTGTTTCCATCTTCCGTTTTAATTGCTACTTAAATTTCATCTGTTTCTTTTCCTTATCTTGGTTTTGTTGATATTTTTCTAGTTGCCCAAAAAGTAAAATGGACTATTAAAAATACTATCTAATTCAAGGTATAGGCCTATTTATTAAAGTCGTTGTAGGATCGAATACAGAATTTAATTTTTTTCATTTTAAATTCTTTGGCCGGGTTGCAAGAACGTATTTAACTGTTCGTTAAACGCTTTTGTTGGTTTAAACCTTCCGCTAAATAATTTTGGGTTGCAAGAACGTATTTAAAGGTGATTGGTTCGTAAAAGCTGTCTATAAACTAAATGCTGAAATTCGGAGCTTTAAACTATAAAGTATCCACTAACCTGATTTGTTTCATTGAAATAAATAAGAATTTGATGACTATAATATCACGCGAGAGAGGCAAGATAGAAATACATTAATTTAATTGAGTTTTCTTTAGTTTCTAAAACGTATTAAGCGATATTATTAATTATTATAGATATTCATCTGACGAAGAGAAAAAGTGAGTTTATAGTATATTCCCAGTTTCTTAATAATTTAACATCTGACAGCCAGATCTACCAACGTATATATTATTTTTATTTTACGATATTTAAATATTTAAACATTTTTTGTTTTGTAACCTAATATTAACAATTAAAATTTAAAGAATACAAATATAATTACTATTTTTATTTTATAATTTTGGTACTATTATAAATTATGCAATTTGCCAATGCGCCCTTGCGGTCAAATGGCCAACTACATAGAGAGCTGTCATTTTCGGTGGCCCAATCGTTTTGCATCTCTCTATATATCTTAACAGTAGGGAATAGTTAACCGTTCCTTTAAAGTTGCTTTAGCAACAGCCTATAATTTTAAAGCCCAAAGCGATGTTTACTAACAGACTTTTAAATGTTTACAGAACTGTTTTCTTGCAACCCGGCATTTCTCTTTTTCCTTCCACCTTTAAATTATCTTTGGTTTAAGATTATTTTAATTCAATTTTATTTATTTACACTTTAATTATTCATTTTATATAATTCATTAAAAATACATATATTTTTCGTCTCAATTAGAAAATCAAAAATTTGAATAATTACAGCAATCATTTCCTTAAATAAAATTTGATTTTATGATTTCAAAGAAAATCTCAAGGGGAAAACCCACTAATTTATAATTCAAGTATATTTATTATTTTAATATAGGTAGCACACACATTTGTTTCACTTTTCTGAAACCAATTAATATTTCCGAGGAATTTTGGCTTTAGAATTGAATTAAATAAATAATTCATGAAAACGCGTGGTCTGCAAGCTGTCAAATTATAATACGTCATAATAAAAAAAAAAAAAAAAAAACAGGATACAAATCAATGTCAAGAAAAAAATATTACAACTTATAGCGATATCTACTTATTTATATAAATGTAGGCCTATATTTTTATTCAAAATATAAAAAGAGATTTTCTTTCGACTTTACAGTATACAAATATCGACAAAATTACCATTTTCTCTCTGGGAGAGAAAGAGAGAGCCGCAAGTACTTTGCTATTATTGAACATCTGTTTTTGAAAGATTCTTTCCCCTGAGAATCGGCTTTTTTACAACACTTTTTTTAACTCTTATACCGCCTATCACTATCAGCCAGTATTAAAAAAAAAATTATATATTTTTTAGAATACTTTAAAGTCTTTCGCCATATAGACTTTAAACGATAGCATGTAGTCATATTTATTATTTATTTATACCAACTGGTAACCATGATTTAAATAAATATTCATCGGAATGCCTGGGATCCGAACCTACTCCTCTTGAATTTTGTGGTTATCAATATTGAAATTTGTCACTATGACGGAGGAGGGGAGAGGAAATTGTTTAAAGTAGATAAGTTATTACAAAGTCTACAAATTTTAAACAAATCTTAAAAACGTCGACTTCTGTTAGGGGGATTGGGAAATAATCGGCTTACACCCAAAACGTCTAGCGAGAAATTAAATACCACTCTAAATCCTGCACTTAAACATATTCAAAAATGAAAGAACATAATACAAAATATTTATTAATATGTAAAGAAAAAAAGCAAACAATTAAGATGAGCAATAAGAAGGATGCTAGAAGTTTTGATCAATAAAAAATATAACATTTTTATATGCTTGTACAAATTTTATAAATTTTTTTTACTTTCTCTTACCTCTATAAGGTGCGATCACACCGGAACCTGACTTGACTTGAGTTGAGTCCGGTGGCGGACCCAACCTATGTATTTCTATGGAGGTGCACACACTGCTGCCGAAACGGAGTTGAGCGGAGCTACGTCACGATACGGACTCTGGTGGCTAACCAATTTTGTTGGATCGGGACCTGACTCCGGCTGGCTGAGAAGCCAACATGGCCGACTTTTTCAATCAGCTGTTTGATCGGTTCCTTAATAAAGACATTTTTGGCAATATAAGGCTTTATTTAAGCAATAATAATACAAATAAATAATAATATTGAGATAACTTCTATTTTTTATTAAAAATTGCAGGAAATATATGTTAAGTCAAAACAAAGAGATTCGAAATTTTTTTTAATTAATAAGATATTATTTTTTAAATAGTCAATTAAGAAATATTTTTACTTAAAATTTACTAAAAATATTTCTTGATATAAAGATAATTAGTTTTATTATGATTATTGAGAAATAAATTGCTGGGAAGGAAAATAGTATCATTCAAGTAAAAAGCATTGTTTACTCCTTCGACATACTTATATACCAAATAACAGAGAAGTAAGATTACGTCACTCTAGTCAAGTTTTAGTGTGTGACCCCCCTCAATTCGGATTCGGTTAGAACTCCAGTCAGTAAACACAAGTCAGGTCCCGGTGTGATCGCACCTTTAAGTTAGCCACCCCATGGGACGTGACAAAGCTTCTTTTAAACAAAATCGGCCAAAGAGTACTAGTACTTTGCTGATGTACTTTTTCAGTTTTTTTCGATTTTTTCTAAATTCGCTCCAACAATTTTTTTTTTAATTCAAAAATCAATTATTTTTTAGATTCTCTTTAAAATGTATATTCTCATTTTTTCATTTAAATCTTCTGAAGACCACTTTATTGTATTTCATAAGAAAGATAGGAGAAATGGTTGCCATGGTAACAAAATATAAATATTTTTCCATACTTTTAAATTTTACATCTTGAAAATCGAATGTACCCTACTATCGGAAACTAAATACATGTCGACACAAAAAATCTGGTGTGACAAGCACAGAAGACAACTTTCAAATACCGAAGGTAAGAGAAAGTTGTGTGATGCGCGCCAGTCACACCAGATTTTTTGTTATCTGAGAATATTTTTCTATTTTTTTTTTTTTTTAACTTTATGATTTTCATATACGATTTGAAAATCAATATTTAAAAGTATTTTTCCAATATTTAGATTTAGGCTCAATTAAGAGGATTATGTTTAAACAAAAGGGGCTGAATGTCACAGTTTACAAGGGAGATGCCACTCTGATCATTTTATGAAAAATATAAAATAAAATTTATTCTTGAAAATAATTTTGTTTTCAGAATATTATTTTACTAAATTTAATATTTGATTTTTCAGGTTAGCTAGTTTATTATTAGTTTAGTAATATCACAACTTATACCGGTACAATGTAAATATATATAGCAATATTGGATTTTAATTAAAGATATCCTATATTAAACATTCTAGTACCGCAGGGGCAAGGAAAACTCTGAACAGCCTGAAGCCCAATTCATCATTTGATAAATTATTTAGTCCCAAAAATAATTATTAATATCAACCCAAACTAAACAAAATACAAATTAAATGACTTCAAATGAAATGGACCAAAATTTTAAAGGCCTATGACTTTAAAAATAAATGTTCTATGTAAAGAGTGTGAGTTTTTTGTATTGATATAACTGAGAAATAGAGAATGAACAGTTTTAAAAAATTCTTACACTAACTGCTAGATGAAATCTCCATTCATTATTTTGATAACCCATTTTGGAAATTCCAAATTTCTCATTGACTTCTTCTAACTAGCAAATTTTTTTTTAATTTAATTGTGTGATGTGGAGGACAGCGCCAGGAAGGTAGCCACTATTTAATAAAACAGATTCCTTAAAACAATACAGCTAATTTAATTACGCCATCTTCAGTTGTTGTAGCTGTATGAAAAATATTTACATTGATTTAGAGAAGAAAATATATTTAATTAAAAATTCTGTCTATAATATAAAAAATAGGAACCGACCGAATATTCGGTTTCGGTTACGGTTTCGGCCAGTTTCGGCCAAAAATCATGGTTTCGGCCGTAGTTTCGGTTTCGGCCAAAAAAGTGGCCGAACCTTTCGGCCGGCCGAAACCAGAGTCTGAAAAAATGGGATGAGACTCGCATGCAAAAAAAAAAAAAAAAAAGGTCAAATAACTTGCTCTTGAGGGAGAAAAAAATTTTAGTCTCCCTAAAAAAAAGGTAAAATGATTTTCACGGGAGGGAAAAAAAAATTCAAAAAAAAAAAAAGTAAAATGAAAAAAAATTTTTATAGGAAATACAAGTTTCGGTTTCGGTTACGGTTTCGGCCGAAACTAAGGTTGAGGCCGAATATTCGGTTTCGGTTTCGGTTTCGGCTGAAAATCTTGTTTCGGTCGGACCCTAATAAAAAACCTTTCAAACAATTATATAATTTACATAATTAAATATTTATTAATTCATATATCCGAAAAATAAGGGTGTGCCGCCGGGAGTCGAACCACGGATCCTCCAATTTTAGGGCACTCCGAGTACAAATTGGAGGATCCGTGGTTCGACTCCCGGCGGCACACCCTTATTTTTCGGATATATGAATTAATAAATATTTAATTATGTAAATTTCCGTTTCGCGGCTCACCTACGCGATATATATAATATCTTAAATCTATATATATCAAAATGAAATGTGAAAAATGTATGTATGTATGTAAATATGTATGTATATGTTCTAGAGAAATCCACAATTTTCAATGAATCCATTGGAAATTAAGTACACATATAATATATGGGTCTTGAAGTATGTAGTAATATTATATATAATTTCTAAATAAAGAATTATATAGGCCAGGGGGGTATATAAGGGGGGGGGCGAGGGCCCCCCCCCCGAAATTTCCCAAACACATATACATATATAGGGATATCAGCGCAACAAATTTTTCTGCAGGGTGGAAAACTTTGATTCCGCAAAAGAAAAAATGTTCCGCAAAAAATTTCGTGTGAAAAAAAATTTAGTTTCTTAAAAAAAAATTTTTCTCAAAAAAATTTTTGAGTTCGGGCCCCCCCCCCCCCGAAAAAATTTCTATATACGCCCCTGATATAGGCCTATATCATGTGTTGGTCCATGAAGTAATTATGAAAAACATATAACAAAGTATTTGTTAATTTAAATAAGCGATTATTTAATTATTAATCACATCAATTAATTGAGATAATTATTAGAATATAAAGAAAGTGTGTACTAGGCTTTAAAATAGATCAAATTGAGATATTATTCCTTTCGAAATCAAATAGGAATTGATCAAACCAAGCCTAAAACCAAAATTAGAATTCAGTTGCTTTTGGTCATGACAGGTTCATTTTACTCTAATCGAGTATAGAGAAAATGCTTAAAGTCTCAAACCACCTCTAAAATGAAATCTGGCAAAGTAACTTTGATTTTTAAGGTTGAAATTTAATCTTAACAATTTTATTAAAATTACATCTCTTTTTTTTAAGTACATAAGAATTAAATTCAGATTAAAACTTAATTTTGCATAGAGCAAAAAATTTTTATATTTTCTCCTTTTAATATCTTCTGCCTACTCACTTCTTTGAAGATTGCTTTTAACTTTTCTTCTTTGCTAAGATATTATTTCCTAAATGTAAAAAAATTCATTTTAAAATGAGTTAATTATTAATAGCTATATACCAGTAACACATTTTACTTGTGATGAATCAATAAATGCAATTAAAATTTCTCGGTTTAAAAAAACATTCTTCTTAAATCTACTTAGAATAAAATTTCTTCTTCTTCTTTAAAGACAAAAAAAAGGCAATTAAATTTTTTCAAATTAATGCATTTAAAATGATGAATGAGACAAATTATAAAATACTTCTATTAAGATTCAACCCCGCGTGCTCCGAAAAAATATAATTGTAGATTAAGAAGTAGGACTTTGTGAGTGCCAACTACAGAAATGAACGGAATGACTAACTGGCATTACCTTGACCCTCTCTTATAGGCTTTGAAATTGAGTTATATGTACTGTAGCGGAACACAATAAGACAGAAATAGGTGATGATCAGTTTATTTTAATATTTTTAATATAAATATAAATATAAATATTTTTTATAACAAAACTCGATAAATAAAACATCATCTCCAAGGAAATAAATTATAAATTATAACAATTGCATTTTGCATTAACAATTGCAATCCTTCCACATTACTCCCCCCAAAAAATGACAAATATTTTTGAGGAAAATGAACATGTCGTCCAGAACGTGTTACAATCTTATTCTCAGCGCTGTTGGTAGCGTTTTCTGCAGATTCTTTAATGACGTGTTGCTCATGATCCTGATTAGCAATAAATGCAGGTTTAAGTCTATCCAAAGAGACCGCTTTTTGTTTAGGACCAATTTGAATCGTAAAAAATTTATCCTGTTTTGAAATTACCCTATATGGGCCTCGGTATGCAAGGTCAATTCCCGAATGTTTTGCATCATCCTTGATAAACACGTAGTCCGATTCTAGCAAAGATTTATTTACGAAAACGTTTTGCTTCGAATGATGTTTTGCAGGGATTGGCCGAAGCGTAGACATGTGCTCACGCAATTTATTCACATAGCTTACTGGATCAGGAGTGATGGACGAATCAACAAAAAATCCGCCTGGAAGTCTTAAATTTTGGCCATAAACCATTTCAGCCACCGATGAATTAGAATCTTGACGAATGACAGATCGTAGGCCCAGCAAAATCGTCGGCAAAATCTCCGTCCATTGAGTAGATGCATGACATCTGATAGCCGTCTTTAGACATCGGTGCCACCTCTCAACCACTCCATTACACTGAGGATGAAAAGCCGTAGTTCTATTATGTTTGATCCCTAAAATTCTTGAAAACTCATTAAATAAATGCGACTCAAATTGAGCGCCCTGATCTGTAGTAACTGTCTCGGGAATTCCATATCTAGCCACCCAATTTTTGTAAAAAGTCTTGGCAATCGTTTCAGCTGTGATATCCTCAATTGGCCAAGCCTCCGGCCAACGAGTAAATCGATCTATCGCAGTCAAACAATAGCGAAATCCTTGTGAAGAAGGTAATGGACCAACTATATCAATATGCACATGTGAAAATCTTTGTTGTGGTTCTTCAAAGCGCTGGAGAGGAGTGCGGATATGCTTAAAAATTTTTCCACGCTGACAACCCAAACATTCTCTAGCCCATTGGGAACAATCTTTCTTCAAGTTTGGCCACACATACCTCTGTTGAACTAATTTAATTGTTGCTTTGACTCCCGGATGAGAGGCATCATGCAAAAGATGGAAAATTTTCTTACGAAAAGAACTAGTTAAGAAAGGACGATAGACACCATTATGAAGATTGCAATACAAAATTAAGTTCTTGTTAGGTATTTTAACAGGTTGCAAATTTAAAGAACTTGAACCATCTAAATGAGCCCTAAGCTCTGCAGAACCCTTTTGCTCCTCACTAAGCTTCTCTATATCGACAACATCTGGCCAATAAAATGCATTGATTCGTGAAAGTGCATCTGCAACAACATTATCCTTCCCAGACACATGCCGGAAATCGGTAGTAAATTGACTCAAAAAATCTAGATGCCTTTGTTGCCTGGGTGAAAAATTATCACTTGCCTTCGAAAATGCAAAAGTTAATGGCTTAT
The DNA here is from genome assembly GCA_023213315.1 of Euborellia annulipes. NCBI lineage: Eukaryota > Metazoa > Arthropoda > Insecta > Dermaptera > Anisolabididae > Euborellia > Euborellia annulipes. Next base: position 2,624 of record JAKCPI010029916.1, on the reverse strand, counting down.
GATCGGTAAAAAGAGTAAATTTTCGACCTTCTAAAAAATATTTAAAGTATTTTACACTCAAATATGCAGCTAAAAGCTCACGATCATAAGTGCTATAAGCACACTCAGCCTTAGTAAACTTCCTAGAAAAATATCCCAACGGCTTCCACTGATTTCCCTGCCATTGCTGAAGTACCGCACCAACTGCGAAATCAGAGGCATCTACCGAGAGAGAAGTTGGAGCCGAATGTAAAGGATGAACAAGAAGAGTTGCCCTTACCAAACTACTTTTAACTTTCTGAAAAGCGTCCTTAGATTCAGAAGTCCAGGGAATAATTCTCTTATCATTTTTGGTATTGCCCTTTAGAAAATCTAGAAGCAAGCGTTGCGAATCAACAGCGTTCTTAATAAACCTCCTATAGAAATTAACCATCGCGAGAAATCTCTTAAGGTCCTTGACTGTTTGAGGAAGTTTATATTCGGATATTACCTTAACTTTATCAGGAATTGGACTAATCCCTTTTGAAGTGACCAGATGACCTAAAAATGTAACTTCACTTTTCCCAAAATTGCACTTTGAAACATTTATGACTAGACCAAATTTACTAAACCGCTCAAATAACTGTTTAAGATGAGACTCATGCTCCTGTCTATCCCGCGAAAAAACTAAAATATCATCTAAGTAGGCTACACAAAAATCCAGTCCCCTAATGACCTCATTAACAAACCTCTGAAAAGTTTGAGCAGCTCCGCAGAGACCAAACATCATAACAGGGAATTCAAACAACCCAAATGGAGTAATCACCGCCGTTTTGGGAATATCTTCCTCTGCAACAGGTATCTGATTATATGCCCGAACCAAATCTATCACAGAAAAAATAGTTTTGCCCATTAAGGAATGTGTAAAATCATGAATATGCGGCAATGGATAACGGTCAGGAACTGTAACAAAATTCAACCTTCTATAATCACCACAAGGACGCCATTGACCATTCTTTTTAGGTACTAAGTGCAACGGGCTTGCCCACGGGCTACTTGACGGTCTACATATACCCTGCTGAGACATAAATTCAAATTCTTTTTTTTGCTATCAATAATTTTTCAGGTGGAAGTCTCCTAACTTTCGAAACTATAGGTGGCCCTTTAGTCTGTATATGATGCTTAACCGAATGTTTAAATGAACCCGTTAAATTAAAAGACGGGGTTGTAATATCCCTAAATTGATTTAAAATGTTAGAAAATTCCATGGTTTGAGATAATATTTTAATACTAACTGACGAACTGGAAATGCACTTGCAAGAGGAACACAATGAGGTAAGTGTATCGATAAGACACCGCTTCTTCATGTCAACTAGCAACCCAAAATGAGCCAAAAAATCTGCACCAATTATAGGACGAGAAACATCTGCAATAATAAAATGCCATCGAAATAACCTTCTCAAACCCAGATTTAAATCAATCAAACGTTTTCCGTAAGTTTTAATAACAGACCCGTTAGCCGCGAACAACTGAAGAGAATCGGGTATATTACGAGTCTGAATATTCCTTGGGAGAACCGAAACATCCGCACCAGTATCTATGAGATAAATCGTGCCTGTATTTTTATCACTTACAGTAAGACGGTTTGAAGTTGGATTGACATTACTAGCCGCCTCTAGTAATGTACCATGCAGTTTTTTGACTTGGTGAACTTGCACGGAGAATTACATCTTCTTGCACGTCGCCCGAAAGTTCTATGATACCAACAAAAATCCGAACTTCGATTCGAGGCTGCTGATGAAGATCTACTTGAAGGTGACGCAAAACGTATTCGTTCACGCGATCTCGAATTTCTAAATGGCTTCCTAAGCTCCTCAACCTGAAGCGTTAATTCCTTAATACGATCGTTTAAGGCAGCCATTTCATCACGATTAGCATTCTCAGGTAAACTTGAGGCACACACTGCTTCAGAAGGTTGAGAAATTTCATGAATCTTGTCGGCCAAGACAGCCAGCTTCTGAAGATCCTCTGAAGAAGAAGAGAGGACCATTTGAATCTGTTGAGGAAGACGCTGCATCCACAAAGACTTGAGAACGTCATCGGTGAATTTTGTTGAAGCAAGTTCTTTCATCTCACGAAGCAAGTAGGATGGCTTCTTATCTCCCAATGACATATCATTCAACAATTTCCGAAGACGACTATCCTCAGATTCAGCAAAACATTCAATTAATCGTTTTTTGAGAGAAGCATATTTATCCGCCACAGGAGGATTTAAAATGACATCTGACACTTGTTGAAGGATGCTACTGTCTATTGCAGCTACTATAGTATGAAATTTAGTTTCGTCTTGAGTTATTCCAGCAGTGAAGAACTGCGATTCTACTTGAAGAAACCATAGTTGAGGATTAGGCTTCCAAAATGCAGGAACCTTAACCGAAACTCGCGATATTTCTTCCCTTCCGCTGCTACCTTCAGATGCCATAATTTTCGGGGTCACCAATGTAGCGGAACACAATAAGACAGAAATAGGTGATGATCAGTTTATTTTAATATTTTTAATATAAATATAAATATAAATATTTTTTATAACAAAACTCGATAAATAAAACATCATCTCCAAGGAAATAAATTATAAATTATAACAATTGCATTTTGCATTAACAATT
>JAKCPI010029915.1:0-15399 GCA_023213315.1 Euborellia annulipes | reverse complement strand
TTTTTATGTTAAAATAACCAATTAAAATTGGAAGAAAAGAAAATAAAATGGAGGATTTCTTTCTTTTTACTTTATCTTGCCTATATATATAAGTATATATAAACATGTGTATGGACGTTTTCTCTTACTATTATTAGGGGAGGGTAAAATTATAGACCACATTTTTGTATTAAATATTTTTAATAAATATTTAATACAAAAATGTTTATTGCAAATATTTAATACTAAAAATGTGGCCTTATATAATTAAAAATTTTCCTAATAATAATATTTTAAAACCACAAAAGCTTTAATAAACACATTCGTTTCTCTACTAATTGGAAATTCTCTGTCCCAGGCAAATTTTATATAATAGCCTACATCACTTATTATTACTGAATAATAAGTATTAGTAAAGACAATATATTAGCTATTCTTGGAATCCCATCGCTTATATTATAATAGGTATAAATTTGTGATATTCAATTAAATGAACTTCAAATTCATAAATCATTCATTTTTTAGATGGTCTTTAGGATGTATATTTTATTATCATTTTATCCTTGAAATTGTATGAAGCACATATTACCCTTGTACTTCGTGGGAAAGAGAGGAGAGAAATGGTTGCTATGGTAACAAAAAATAAATATTTTCCCATACTAATAAATTTTATTACATCGCGGGTTCGATCCCAGGCAGTCCGATGATTTTTTATTTAAGCCATTTGGATACCAAATGTCTTAAATAAGAATGCCTGGACCCCAATATATATATATATATATATATTCATAACGGTTATCGTAAAAAGTCTTATATGGCCTAATGTGTATATGTGTCTGAATGTGAGTGTGAATGGGAAAAAAGTGAGTGTTAAAAAAAAAATCTTGAATTCTTATATACCGGCGGAAACTAAATATATGTCGACATATAAAATCTGATGTCACAAGCACAGAACAAAACTTCCAATTACCAAAGGTAAGAGAAAGTTGTGTGCTGTGCGACCAGTCACATCAGATTTTTTTTATTTTCAAATAAATAATTTATTTAAAAAGGATCACTCAAGCCCTATTTAAATTTTTTAACTCCAACTAGAATAATAGATCTATGGAGACAAATCTTAAACCATTATTTTTTTTCTAACCCTCAACCCCCATTCTTTAGTATCGTCTAATATATAATTATTTATAGCCAAGAGAGAGAAAGATGCGTGAGTCTCTTCTCATTCAGAGCACAATCTGTTGACGGATCTCGCTTTTTTAACGTCTCTTGAGTTGAAAAAAGATTTTGTAAAATCTCTCTAGAGTTTTTCCTTTTTTTTTTTTCTTATACATTTTACTTCCTTTCCTTGGAGGGCTTCTTCCCCAAGCGATTTTCCATTTTAGAATAAGAACTAAAAAAATTTATCTTACATAAAAAAGTTTCTATACAAAAAAAAAAAACTTATCTATTTGAAATTCGAATTGAATAATTTAATTCTTTTTTTTTTCTTATTATAATTTTTTTTTTTTTTTTTTTTTTTTACAAACATCCAATAAATAAACTTATTGAATTTTTATTTTCCATACTTTCTTAAAAAGTAAAAATTGTTTTTTATTTATCAAAAATAAAGAAATCTTTCAAACGGACCTAAAAATATTTTTTTTATTAAGTTAATAAAAAAGGAGACCAAATGATCCGTAAACTTTAGCCAGTAGTAGCATGTATCACAATAAAAACTGCCTAAAATTAGTGAAGGAAAATTGTGAGGTATGGGTAAGGGAAGACGAGGGCCTAGGCGGGACTGAGAGAACTATTTTGCAAATCCTGGTCAAAAACCCATCGAGGACGGGGGACGAATGTCTGATATAAGAATAATAATGTATTGAAAGTTTTGTAATTATATCGACATTTCCCATCCCTTGGAAAACTGTATGTAATATTAAAAATATTAGGAATTTCATGTAAAACGTAGAATGGGATGATGATTAATAGAGATATTTTGTTTACACCTGCAGGTAGATCACATGAACGACAACATGCCTGCTGTATAAACGCTATTGTTCGTTCTCAGTTTATAAATTAAAGATCCCTGCTTTATTATCTCTATCTTATATTATTTAATTAATAATTTGAATTCTTCCCTTTGTATTGAGTTTAATATAAATAAACAAGCTGAAAAGCTATTATTTCAAACAAAGGGAAGGCCCGGAAAATTATTAGATTGGAATTTTTTTTTTTTTGTAAAAAAACATTCACACTTTTTCCCATTCACGCTCACATTCACACAGTCTTCCTCGGCAACTAACTTAGGCCATATAAGACTTTTTACGATAACCGTTATTAATAAATATATTTATTGGGGTCACAGGCATTCTTATTTAAGCCATTTGGTACCCAAATGGTTTTTAAATAAAATCATCGGACTTGCCTGGGGTCCGAACCACGCGATATTTGGTCGAGGTTAGCACGCTACCTCTACGCCAAGCCGGGGGCTAGATTGGAATTCTTATTTATTGAGATCATCTAAATAATCATTTAACAATTAGGTGAAATAAATAATTAATTGTAATGGTGAGATGAAGATATCAGCCAGAGTTTAATAAAATCCCCATATTAAGAAGTTTCGAACTAAATTTATTGGGGCATCCCCAATGAGGTTCAAAAACTTTTTTTTAAGTGTAAAAAGTTCCAAAGGGGACGTCCTTTTGAATCGAAATTTACATGCAAATCCACACAGGGATTTAACAATGGCTCTATGGAAGAAAGAGCCGAAAAGTGAATTTGAAAAATCTGAAATCTTTCCTATGAAGTACAAGCGTAAAGTGTGCTTCAAAAGATTTCAAGAGCAAAATGAGAATATAAATTTTAAAGAGCATCTAAAAAATAATTGATTTTTGAATTTTAATAAAAATCGTTGGAGCGAATTTTGTGAAAATCGAAAAAAAAAACTGAAAAAGTACATCAGTAAAGTGCTAGTACTTTTTGACCGATTTTGTTCAAAGCTTATTTTGAGTGTCCGGGAGGGTATTTAAATATAAAATTTCAATCCGGTAGCTCAATTCCTTCATGCTAAAAATCGTTACACACAGACCAATTTGCGGGATCCACTTTTTTGGACTTAGGGGACCTCAAAACGTGTATATCCGAAAATTTCGAAATCGAATTTTTGATATGATCGCAATACTTTCTCTCTCTATATATTTCATATATAGGGTAAGAGAAAGTAAAAATGAGTAAATGCTTGAATTATTTTTATTTTTAGAAGAAACCTCTCCGAAAGGTTAATTAATTTTAATATTAATACTTTTTACTGTTTTTAGTCAGCCACTAATTATTATACAAATCCCACTTCAATCAGACAAAGAAGAGGAGTGAGGGGAACTTTCTTTTGTTTATAAAAGTATAATAAAAATTCAATTAAATAGCTATTTTAAAATTTGAATTTAATAACACTTATTCGTTTGAGATGCAAATGAAAGCATTCCAGGTAATAACAAAAAAAAAAAAAAAAATGTAATATTAACAATTTTTACTTTGATTGCTTTTGACATTCGCCAAGGCGTTATTAAAAAAAATATTATATGCGATGCAATATCTTTTGAAAAGTTATTGTTTTTTGATTAAATAAAAATTTTTATAACATAAATAAAAAAATTTACGCCATTTTTTTTATGCAATATGGATTTGAAAGAAGAGAAAGAGAGAGAGAGAGACATGTGGCCCGCACTTATAGCTCTCAAAACGAACATCATTTTTACAGATTAGTGGTTTATTAAAAGGTTTAATGTGGATCAAGTAAAGATAAAAAAAAATTGATACTTAATTATCAAGTAATGAAAAATAAGATTTAACGGCTTGAAAAACAGCGGGATTCAAAAGAGAAAGACATAAATTCATTAATAAAATATCTTTATTTTTTATTTAATAACGAGTTAAATAAAGTCAATAATTTTTAGAGCCTTTTTTTGTCATCAGAAATATATAAATTATATGATTCGTTGATTTAATCAATAGACCAAATGAAAGAAAATGATAAAATGAAGTTGTATGGAACAAATGAGATGGTGCTCTTTAATTTCAAAAAGGAACTAAAACAATTTCTTTTTGGAATATTATTTATTTTAAAACGTACTCAACAAGCAGGCGCACTATAAATCAGAACCACGTTAGAAAGAAAATTTATATGAATTAAGAAAAAGAAAAAAACTAAGAAAAAAAAAATATTTCAATTAGAATCGCCTTTTCCAATCAGGTTGGAACTTTTCTCAGACTCTTATGAATAGGCCTACATATTAAAATTCAAAGACAATGTGGAGGAAGGCCGTATTCATCTTCTAACTAGAAGATGAAATAAAAACAAGACCTGTTTTCGGTCCGAATTATTTTATTTTCCTTGAGCGTCTTGACAATAAGACTGAACTTCCCATCTTCAGGACATTTCTGTTAACTAAAAATTCTTAGCTCTGCCATCCTTCAGTTGTTAGGTTAAAATTAAGAATATAACCGTATGAGGAAGTAAATTTAAAGGAAGAAAGATAAATCCTTACTTTAATCCGCCCAAAATTTTTATTACCAAATATACAAAGTTTCTTGGGACTATTTCGGCCGCATCACACTGCCTGGAGCCTTCCAATTTAGATGAAATTGGAAAGAGCCAAAAAGCAACATTGTATATAAAATACAATGTAAAACCTCGAGCTACATTGGACAAACGCCAATTTTTTCGTCTGGACCAACAAAATATACACTTGAGAAAACAAGATGAAAAAAGGCCTTATGCCAGCACTCAGTGGAGCTCAACAACACGAGTTTGATTTTGATACGCGGATTAGTTCACGGAGAAATGGTGAAATTTTAAAAATTCATCGAGATGTGCTACATCATCTCGAATAGGGAAAAGTTGGTGAACCACCACAATGACACACAAGACCTCAATGCCGTGTATCACAATGTCTTATTGAGTGGGTGAGTGCGGGAGAGAGGGGGATAGTTACTTTATTTTATTTTATTTCCAAATTTGTTTACATTAAAAATTTTTCTTTTTTTTTTTTTTTTACTAATTGCAAGTAACTAGAATGTATTGTTTATTTCAATATATTTGTGAAGTATATTTATGGAATCCCCCCTCCCCTCCACCTGTAATCCTAGTTCTTAAATTAAAATAAAAAACAAACTCATTACTAGATGCCTAGCATTGACTCAGAGTGGCTCGTGGTTAAAACTTGCATACAATTTGGCTATATGGTGATTCAGCCATCATTTTAAACAACAAGACAATTGTTGTAATTGTTATACGAGTGCTGGAGGCACGAAATACTTTTTACGACCTTTGTAAGTGTACTTTTCCCATTTTCTTCCTTTTTTTTTATTCTGCTACACTTGCTGTTTAAGTTTATCTTAAATTGTAAAGTTTTGTTGTTGTGTTGTATTTTAAGGTCCTGAGGATGGGTACGTATAGTCCCCGAAACGTCGACATTGTAATAAATAATTTTGGGCCGATTGAAGTCTATTTTCTTCATCTTCCTGAAAATTAAGAATTCAAATTGACCCCTCCCCTTCACCCGTAGCCAAGTGGCTAGAGTTGTTGTCAAATGTTAATAATAAGTTTTAAAGTCACGGGGCGCGGGTTCGGATCCCAGGCAGTCCGACAAAAAGTGCCTTGACCCCCATATACATATCGACTCTAAATAATTGTAGGCCCTATCGTTAAAAGTCTATATGGCCTAAGTTGTCGAAAAGTATACATATCGACGTTCTTGTTAGCTCCATTTTTGTTTATTTTTCAGGAGAGCCAAAAACATTTCATTGTCATTGTTAGAGCCACTGCTAACACTTTTCGTGCGGCAATTTCAATTGCGCACTTACCCAGTTCAGGGCATAAGGAGAATGATATTTTTCAACAGAAAATACAAATAAATGATTTTCGAAAAAAAGTGGAGTTAGACACTTTGCTAATTAGAGCGTCGATATTAAACACTAGGTTATTTGTTTCAAAGGTTTTATTAATTATAAAATTAACACTTGATACGAATTTCGACAATTCCTTTTCATCATCAGAAGTGCTTACATTCGACAAGGAATTGTTGAAATACGTATCAAGTCTTAATCAGGATTTTTTTCTACAAAAGAGGTTCCAGATCCTAGTTTAACTCCCTCTTTTCAACTAAAGTTGCAGATCTACTCGAATAAATTAAAAATTTTCTACAGAAAAAATTTTGGCAATCATCAATAATTTGATTATTCCTTATCATTTTTCTCTGATTTGGAATCCAATAAGAAAAGATGCAGCAGAATGAACGAACATTTTACTTGACGTTTTAAGAGGGAGAGGAAAAGTGTGGAAATAGAAGAAATTAAATGTCAGAATTATCTTGGATATCTCGTGATTATCATTGACTTAATCACTAAGCCTTTCCATAATTTTATAAGATTTGTGTTTTCGATTCATTTTAATATTTCTTAAGAAGATTAGCAACTGTGGGAACTTTAGAACCCTAAGATTCATTCATCTTCATTTTTTACAAGCCTTGGCGTTTTCTGAACAACTTAAATTATTTATGATCAATAGGAAATATTTAAAATAAAATAACTTGCTTTATTTCTTTTAATTTTTTTTAAATGTCTAACATATTAAAAAGAGAATTTTATGAATCTAATGAAGTCCCCCTCTCTTTTTTCTCCCACCTTTCCTTTTACACTTTATTTGGTATTTCTCTAGATCAAATAAAACTTTAAGAGGGAGAAAAAAAAATGTGAAAAATGCCATTCGTTTCATTTAGCCGAAATATTTCGCGCTGTTGCCAAGTCTCGGTTGCTGGGCAATGCATCTTATAGAGAGAGAGTTTGGCACGCGATTCGTAAACACCGACACATACACGAAATTGCAAAATAAAAAAAAAAGGAACGAACGAAACATAAACGAACTGAACCCTAGTAGGAAAATGACTTATATTTTTTTACAAGTGATTTATTACAGATACATTTAAAATGGCCAACTTAAACTCCAGAGGCTCCTCTCTTTTTTTAGTTTAGGGAAATATATTTATTTAAAAAAAAAAAAATTATAAATCAAAACGACACTAGTTGTGAATTATATGCGATTTTTGTACTCCTAAAAAGAAACGAAAATGTTTCTTTTTACGCCCTCTTTGAAAAAGTTTAAACCTAATAATAGATAAAAGTTTTTTCATTATTTAAAAACATATGGAAATCCATCTTGGAAAATGAAGGGAAAAAAATGGAAAAGAAGCAAAGAGAAAAAAAAAAAAGATAAATATATTGTCATTCTCAATACCTGAATCTAATCTCGTATTTCGGAAAATATTTCCTTAAAAAAGAATTTTGATGGAATATGAATAGATGCACGTAATCTTCATTGACCAAGAACCAGAATTTTTTTTTATTAATAATAAAAATCGAAACTAAAAAAAATTTAAGGTAACAAAAATTCTCAATGAAGAAACAAACATTGAACTAAAGAAAGAATGCGATTCAAAAATTTTGAAAAATAATAATTCAAGGATCAAACAGCTATAATTATTGATAAATAGGAGAAAAGACCAGCGCCTGTTTATCCACCATATACACTATTGCAAATATTTCGAGCTGCAAAACGCCACCCATCATCAGTGCAGAAACTACAGTATATAAAGATTATAAATAAATATAATAGTGTGATGGCTGTACAATTGATAAATATGAGTTGGATGGCAGCCAGGAAAGAAATCAGACAAAAATTTAATCAATCTATATCAAATTTTTTATTTCGATTGCCGACGTTTCGGACGCAAATTGCTCAGGACAAGGGAGTCCGTAAAATACAGATGGCCGTATTTTTTTTTTATTAACAATATAAAATCACACTTTTGACTTTTTTGTAAGATATATTGTAAAAAGTGGGGGCTGAATGACCAAGGTCAAAGGCCGAAAAATAAAGAGAAAAAAATAAAATAAAATCACACTTCATGGGTGTGTAATGCATTATTTTTGTCTGTATATATTTGATGGCACACACCCACGAAGTGTGATTTTATATTGTTAATAAAAAAAATACGCCCATTTGTATTTTACTGACTACCGATTATCCTGAGAAAGGACGCGTCTTGCGTCCGAAACGTCGGCAATCGAAATAAAAAATTGAATTAAGATTGATTAAATTTTTGTCTGATTTCTTTCCTGGCTGCTATAAAATTGAATAAAAAATACAATTAAAATACAAAAAATATACAAAAAACAGTTACAAATTCAACTTACATAGTTTTAGTGGTGAATGTTATATATTGCCTCTATTTTTGCCTCTGATTATATAAATATTTGCCATTTTCATATTAAAGTGTTGTTAAATAGGCATATTATCAGCAAGAAATGAGACGACTTGTTAATTTTACATATTATAAAACAAGATGGGGAAAGGAAGATACCCATGTGGTTTTCTTTTTTATATAAATAATTAATAAAATATACAGCACCACCTGATTAGTTTTATTGAAAAAATAAAACAAAATATAGATCTCTGACCTCTACAAAAGAGGCGAGACTTATAATGCTGTGATACAGCCAAGGGACGAGGTAAAGTATCATTTTCTTTTTTATAATCTTTAGAAGCTCCCCCCCCCCTTCCCATGGCAGAAAGGCTAGAAGTGTTGAAAAATATCAATATTGATAGTCTTAAAGCCAAGGGGCGCGAATTCGGTTCCCAGGCAGTCCGATGAATAATTATTTGGTATAAGCTTATATTGTATTTAAATAATAAAGGTATTTTTGAAGTCTATATGGCCAAAGATGCCAAAAGATCTAAAAAAATAAAAATAAAAAGCTTTATAAGATTCTCTTTGGACGTTTAAAACCGCGTTTCACAATTCTTACTTATTATGTAGATATCAAGGGGGACAGAAAAAAAGACTGATATTTGTGAATTATAAATTTATTTATATTAAAATTCAATAGGGTATTCTATATTGTTTTATTAAATTAATAGATAATCGGTATTTTGAGCAAATAAAACTGCAACGAGTTTTCATTACTACTTTTGTATTTTTTTTTTTTTTTGTATGTTTATTTATTTATTTTTTTGATATTTTGAAATTTGAAAATAAATCAAGTGAGGAAGATAGATGTGAGAAGCCAAGCGCGAGGGATTGTCAGATCGGGGCCTCCAATTTCTGTGATGTATAGTCCCCCAAACTCACGACCCTCAATCCACCACAATCCCACAACCACTATCCTCCCATCACACCACACCTCCCATCGAAATTTAACCCAATCCTTTGATTCAACATCTGTCAATGGCTCTATTTTTGTTTTCCATTTTTTTATTTTTTCAAACAAAAATTACATAGAATGCTTTTCTATCTACTAACAAGAATAGATATCGAATGGCTTAAACTATGAGTAAGAATACATTTATATCTATTTGAAAATAATTTGTTCTCTAGAAGAGCTAATGAAGACAATAGGCCGAAACTTGGAGATTTTCAGATTAAAATTCAACAAATATTTCTATATAATTTCTGAGGAAGAATACGAACACTCAGTTCTGGAAGAAAAATATTAGTTCTTTAATATTCCTCAGTAGAAGAATTAAGAATTTGAAATGATAATTTGGTTTTATATCTTTTAAATATTAGAAAGCTGACCCGTGGCTCAGATAGGTTCCGGTTCCCGTCCTAAGCGAGAAAAATTTATTTCAATTGAATTGATTACGTTTGAAATAAATCGAGATGTAGTCTAAATGGCCTCCAATGCTGAAAAAGACCTTAAAGCAAAAAAATATTAAAAAAGTGCCCAAAAAAATATTTAAAAAGGTTCTCTCCACTGACTATACCTGTATATTTAAGTGAAGAGTTCCTTGTAAGATTTTTATGGCATATGAGGGCATTTAGTCCAGTACCGTACTTTTCTAAATTAATTTGTATACAATATCATTTTAAAAAATTTCAAGTGAACGCCTAATTACTATCACAAGAGGAGAAATCTTAACATTTGAGCTTCGGGCCAGATCGAAAAATTTGTTATTTGAGTTGCCTAAATTTGAGGAACCGAAAACAAATTAATTTTTGCAAGTCATGGCAAAATCCAAATAAAAATAATAAACGTATATATTACATTAGTTAAATATTTTTCTAGATACCTCGATTCGGACTTAACTAGTCAAAGATATATTTAACAAGAATGTGAGTGTTGTTTATTGGTGAGGCCAAACATCCCATGGCACCCGGGAATCGAACCCAGGATCTCCATCCTTCGGTTCGATTCCCGAGGGCCATGGGATGTTTGGCCTCACCAATAAACAACACTCACAGTCTTGTTAAAAGTATATATTACAAGCATAAATTATATTTCAGACAGAACTAAAAATGAAACATAATACTCAAGCAAGAGGTAGAGAGAGGTAGAAGACAGTCAGAGGCCATCAATAAGATAACAATACATAGTGTATTATAAGAAAGAAATATAAGCAACTCCACTAGTTCTATTTTATTTTAGAAACAAAAAAAAAAAAAAAAACAAGAAATGCTCTTTATCTGGAAAGTTCAACATTTATATGTAATTATTAATTTTCTTATATAGAGTACAAAAAACATTTTGCATACTGTTCAACTGTTTTTTTATATATGCCCTACGTGAAGCAACTTGACTATTGTATTTATTTGTTGTTCTCAAATAAAATTATAACGAATTCAGCATATTCTTATTAAATTTAATTAATTTTTTTTTCTTGATAAAATGCTGATTCATTTTTTTTTTTTTTTTTTTTTGTAATCGAAATTCGATCATTCGTATGTAACTTTTTTTTGTAGTAAATTAATTAAAAACAAAATTTATTTATCATATATATGTTTTTTAATCAAAGTCTATTTTTAACGTTTTCGTTACATTTAATTAAAAAAGGTAATTAAATAGTTCGAAGACATACAAGGATGGAGAAAGGAGTATGTACAGCTTTCTGTGTATGCGCCCGGTGGTTAAATTAAATTTACTAGTAAAGCCTTGTTCTATCATATATCCTCTTGCGATATTTTATTTTAATTAATATTTTTTTTGCCATGTTAGAGAATAATGAAATAGTCCTATAAAAAAAATAATGAAAAGATTCTAATACAAAGGAATAATAAAGGTGTTTATTTAATAAAATAAATTTTTTAATAATTATATCGACATTTGCATCCCTTGGAAAAGCGTACGGAATATTAAAAATCTGGTGTGACTGGCGCACAGCACACAACTTTCTCTTACCCTTCGGTAAGAGAAAGTTGCGCACTGTGCTGGTCACACCAGATTTTTTGTGTCGAGATATATTTAGTTTCCGATAGCATCTTAGTTTCAAACTTGCATTTTAAATGTTGACTGCTTCAAATAAACTATGGTTATTTTTAAAAATTTTAATCTCATATTTGGACATTTTATACACAATATAGAATCGTAAATAAATACAAAATTTCATAAGAATTGGAAAAAAAATTTTAAATGCCTAAAAAGTTCTAAAGGGGACCCCCTTTTGAATCGAAATTAACATACAAATCCCTATAGGAAATTAACATTGTTCCTATGCGAAGATAAGGTGGAAAGGGAATTTAAAAAGAGTAGAGAGAGACGATAATGTTTGCAAGTGAGAGAGAGACATATATGTTTTCTTTGAAACAATTAAAGACACAAATAAATTTAAAAAAAAATGGGAATTTAAATAATAATTGGCCCACGGGGCGTGGTGTAGAGGTTAGCGTGCTAACCTCATATACCAAACGTCGCGGGTTCGGACCCCCAGGCAGTCCGATGATTTTATTTAAGCCATCTGGATACCAGATGGCTTAAATAAAAATGCCTGGACCCTAATATATATAAATTCATAAATAACGGTTATCGTAAATGTCTTATATGGCCTGAGCTGCCGAAAAAGACAGTGTGAATGTGTGTGTTGAGTGTGAGTGTGAATGAGAAAAAGTGTGAATGTTTTTTTTAAAAAAAAAAAAAATAATAATTGATTTTTAATCTAATAAAAAGAAAAAGATTTAAATTCCGTTACCATGGCAACCATTTCTACTTTCCTATGAAGAACAAGAGTAAAGTGGTCTTCAGAAGATTTCAACGGCAAAATGAGAATATACATTTTAAAGAGCATCTAAAAAATAATTGATTTTTGAATTTTAAAAAAAAATCCTTGGAGGGAATTTTGAGAAAATCGAAAAAAACTGAAAAAGTACATCAGTAAAGTACTAGTACTTTTTGGCCGATTTTGTTCAAAAGCTATTTTGAGCGTGTGGGAAGGTACCTAAGTTAAATATAAAATTTCAATCCGGTAGCTCAATTCCTTCATGCTAAAAATCTGTCCACACATACAGACACACACACACACATACATACATACATACACACACACAGACCAATTTGCGGGACCCACTTTTTTGGACTCAGGGGACCTCAAAACATGTATATCCATCAAAATCTCGACATCGAATTTTTGACATGATCGCAATACTTTCTCTCCTATATATTTCATATATAGGCTAAGAGAAAGTAAAAATATAAAGATTTTAGAATGGGATGATGATTAATAGAGATATTTTGTTTACACCTGCAGGTAGATCACATGAACGACAACATGCCTGCTGTATAAACGCTATTGTTCGTTCTCAGTTTATAAATTAAAGATCCCTGCTTTATTATCTCTATCTTATATTATTTAATTAATAATTTGAATTCTTCCTTTGTATTGAGTTTAATATAAATAAACAAGCTGAAAAGCTATTATTTCAAACAAAGGGAAGAAAATTAGATTGGAATTCTTATTTATTGAGATCATCTGTGAATAAATTTAAAAAGTTAAAATAATTAAGCTAAATATTTTTATATGATACCAAAGAAAATTAATTAATTTATGTAAATGAAACTGTTATCGTCAAGCATATTAGTAAGCATAGTCCTTCCGATTACAATGAGGCAAAAATGAACGATATAGCTAATTTTATTAAAGGGGAATGGGAGTTAAAGGAGTTGTTGACAAATGATTACGTTAAGATCCTACCAACTTTAGAGAATCAGAGAGCTTGGTCAATTTTTCCGTTATTTTATTTTTTGAATTTATATTTTTTAGCAAAAAATATTTTTGTTTTTTGTTGTATTATTTTATAAAAAATGGGGGGGGGGGGGGGGTATACAAATAAATATTTTAATTGTATTATAAGGACCGTCGGCCAAAAAATAAATACTTTTTTCAGGAGGAGTGGCTGAATATATAATGAGTAGTGCGGATATTCAAGGCAGCCAAAAGCTATAAAGAAAATTATATTTATCTTTAGCTTTATTTCATACGTTTGTCGACGTTTCGGCCGATATTCCGGCCTTCATCAGGACAAAGTGCTGTTTGCCTCGAGCTCATAGAGGCTATTGGCAACTCCTGACAATGCGTTTGAGCGAACATTCGTCGGATGTCATGACTTCTGGTTCAATAGTGAGGAGGCGTTGTAATTTGAAATTTTGGCATTTAAATAAATGCATTGAAACATTTCTTAAATCAGATCACTATTGTACCAGAAGTCATGACATTCGACGAATGTTCGCTCAAACGCATTGTCAGGAGTTGCCAAGAGCCTCTATGAGCTCGAGGCAAACAACACTTTGTCCTGATGAAGGCCGGAATATCGGCCGAAACGTCGACAAACGTATGAAATAAAGCTAAAGATAAATATAATTTTCTTTATTGCTTTTGACTGCCTTGAATATCCTAAATACTTTTGTGTATTATCCGTTTATTTGTAAATATTTCGACCCCAGTGATATGGAATCATCTTCAGTTCAATCAACAGATGTTTTGCAAATCGTTACTTTCTCCCATCCAATATGACAATATAGCTGAGCATTCCATGAATGCAATTTTTATAATGATTGGATTATAAAAATTGCATTCATGGAATGTTCAGCTATATTGTCATATTGGATGGGAGAAAGTAACGATTTACAAAACATCTGTTGATTGTACTAAAGATGATTCCATATCACTGGGGTCGAAATATTTACAAAGAAACAGACAATACGCAAAAGTATTTATTTTTTGGCCGACGGTCCTTATAATAAAATTGATCATCCTTACGGCCATCTACAAACAATAAATAATTTGAAATTTTGGCATTTAAATAAATGCATTGAAACATTTCTTAAAATGCTTTAGTTATTTGAGAAACAAAATTTCAGTTTCTCTGGCTACTTGAAATTCAAAGGTATCGCAGGGACAATCAATTCAAATGGAGTCGTAAGGATTCAAATAGCTGAATTATAATTTGGATAGGGTTTTTTTGTGAGACATCCGACTTAAATGAAGATCTAATTTAAATCTGGTAGGTGCAAAGTCCTCCAGTATCATAATAATAAATTCTAGGGCCTATATTTCTCAGCGTATTGATTAGGTAGAACAAAAAAG
This sequence comes from Euborellia annulipes, assembly GCA_023213315.1. NCBI lineage: Eukaryota > Metazoa > Arthropoda > Insecta > Dermaptera > Anisolabididae > Euborellia > Euborellia annulipes. The sequence continues at coordinate 1,028 of JAKCPI010029915.1, read as the reverse complement.
TCTTCCTTCTTTCAAAAAATTCTAGCTACGCCACTTATATTGCAACAGCACTTGTACGAAATTCCCATAGATGGTTAATTTTAAATTAGTGTCTATTTCAAATAGGAAATGATGGATTTCTAAATGCAATATTCGGCGGTGATTATCAAACTTCCGTTTATATGTTTAAGCAGTGATCCCCATTCGTAGGTATGTATATCAAAATCGGTTAATATCTTTTACCCATTACAACACAACAGTAACACCCATCATACCAAATATTTAAACATATCATCAACATCATCGATTTATGAGAGAGAGCACTCAACCGGGATTTATTTGATTCGATAAATATTTATCTTAACTCAAGAGATCATAAACTTGGTGAATAGTTTAAAATTTGAAATTGACCTGGAAATGAAAGCTTTTCAAGGATGATGAAATTTCAATCTCATTAAGCTTATAGGAAAATTATATAGGCCTATAAATTAAGGGTAGAAAAAGTAAAAAGTATATTTTTTATAGTAACCAAAATGATCAATTTATGCACCATGCAATCATTTCGAACTAACTCTCGATTTATTGTACATTGATTCAATAAAAAAATCAGAAATTTCTAAAATCAAATAAATGCAAATTTTGAATAAATCAAAAAAAAAAAAAAGAAAAAAGAAAATGATTAATGGAAGTCCAATTAGTTATAATTATATTTAAGAAAGGAATTTTATTTAAAATTAGTGTTATTGTGGTTTTTTTTTAATTCTTTATTTTCCGGCTGTGTATGTGATTTGAAACTAGTTATAGGGTAAATTATTTTGTTTAGGGGTGAGTATTCGGTGTACATTTCTTTTTAATAAAAGCACCAGGATAGAAAAATTCACAAGCAATTTTATTTTAACTTATTTTAATAAACAGGAGGGTATCATCAAATGAGAAATGCAGCTATAGTTTTTTTCTTTATATATTTATTCAATTTGCACAGCTGACGTTTCGGTTCGTTATTTGAACCATCTTCAAAGCTGCCAAAAATTCTTTATAAATGTATCTTA
>JAKCPI010029914.1:0-36664 GCA_023213315.1 Euborellia annulipes | reverse complement strand
TGGAACGAATTATCCTCGTTAAGCGAGGTTTTTTAAGTCTCTCTGACTAGTCTCTGATTTTTTCGTACATTTTAAAAGAGATAATTTTCGTTATTTAACCGCAAGTGGATTTTTAATAATAAAGGATGCATTCTTTTTCTGAATGCTTATCTCTAATGTTTTTAAATTATTTATCTTGTCGTCAATTGGACACATAACAACAACACGACTAAACAAAATACGTTTAATTTTACGATAATAGAATTTTTAATTGAGATTTACAATAGTTTGTCTTTTATTTCTGCTTGTTTTTTTTTTTTTTCATTTGGTATTATGGCTTACTTTCTCTTACCTAATTGTTCTTGGCGTTTGATTCATTACAGGTTTTTAATCCATTAATTGAAATGAAAATATAAATATTTTCTATTTTTATAAATGCTACCATCTTGAATTCTGCTGTATTATATTGTCAAAAATTAAATATATGTCGACACCAAACAATAATCCTGGCGTGACTTATATATAGAACACAAAAAAAAAAAACGTGTACAGTTGATGCCACAAGTGACTGATGTGCTCGGAAATGGAGCCTTAAGCTTAGGCTACCAAAATGCTGAGTTGTTGGAATAGTTGTCTTAAAAGGAGCTTTTCACGATCACATCAGGCCCTTATGGTACTGACTGTACTTCATAGACATTTTGAATAACGAAGGAAAGAGAAAGTTCTAATCTCTCTGTACAATCATATCAGATTTTTAATGAAAAAATATATCCTTTTTGAAACTCACTGAAAATTATTTTATATACCTCCTGTTCAAATTTACATATTTTATAAACACCCATAGATTTAAAAAAAATCCTCTGTTACATTGCGATAAATTCTATATTCCAAGCAATATGTTATTATAAATTGTTTTAATCAGTAGCGGATATTTAATGGCTTTAAACGTGATTTTAAAACCAATTTTTAATGCTCGAAAATAAATCCCTTAGCTTATATTTTTAATATGGAAAACCTATAAAACACAATTATTATTATAATTATTTCCATTTTATTTCATTCTTCAAAGGGTAAAAATGGGATTAAAAAAAAAACATGGTTCAATATTATTAGTTCGCCTCAAGTGTCGATATTTTTTTTTCCATTTATCGAATATCCGATAGCAAATGGATATATCATATTAGGTTTCCAATTTCGTCGAAGGAAGAACCTTGTCCCTTTTGCCCTCGAAAGGGCATCCCTTCAATTTCCAACTTGCTTCTGAATCTAATTATAAATTATTTTGACATTCGAATCAATCAATGTAAATTTTGCTTTTGCTAAACGAAGATGGTTAGTAAACGGAATTATTTATTAATACGCCTATATTAGTCGAAGCTCGCATTCGGTGGCCGGTGGTATCGAATGTTTGCGACTGTCAATTTTTTATTAAAAATTATCATCATCTTAAATTGCCACAAAAACGACATATTTTGAATTGGTGATTCTTCTTCTTCTATCTTCGCCGTAATCCCGCAGTGCGGGGTCGGCGTGAAAGGGGTTTGCGGAATGGGTTTTTTACGACCGAAAGAAATAGAACAGGCCGGCCCGTCGCACGGTCTGACGCGTGTTGAAAATATAGAAGAAAGGGACAGACATGTAAAGAAAAAGAACAAACAGAAGGACTGTCAGTCCCAGCTCGGGTAGCTCGTGGTCGCCATCCACGTACCCACAAGATGTGGGCCCCTGAGCAAGAATTGGTGATTATAGATTTTAATTATAAGCATCTCTATTGGCTCTATTTTGTCTTCCCATTGGAATTTCAAAACCAAATTTTACGACAAAATATTATTCAACTCTATGTGAGATGCCTCCTCCTGAGGAAGGAAAAGGAAATCCACCTTCCAATTTCGTTCCCATAAAAGTTACCCTTCAGAGTAACCACAACGTGTCAGATCTCAGACTAATGAGTGATGATAATGAGGAATTACAGGAAAATTATTTTCGTCCCGAAATTCCTAAAACTTTTTGCCTTATTAATTGTTGAAGTTACGATCTCTTCCATAGCGAATGTATGAAAATATATGAAATTTATGTATTCTTTGCAATATTAATGAACGTTAATGAAAAATTTTTTTATTTATTTTTAATAATTTAAAATAAAAACATCTCTTACTAATATATCAATAGTATTGTTAATATTAGTATATATTTACTTTGATTTCTTTTAAAAAGAGAAGATCTTTAAGTATTTTTTGCAATTTTTTTTCACACTTTTTTCCGATTCACAATCACTCACCCATACACACAGTCTTTTCGGCAACTTTTTACGATACTCGTATGTTATTAATATATCTATTGGGGTTCAGGCATATTTATTTAAGCCATTTGGTATCCAAATGATGAGACTGTCTGGGATCCGAAGCCGCGACCCTTGGTATAGAAAGCCAGCACGCTCGCAATTACACCAAGGCCCGAGGACATTCTTTGGAAACTTCAGTGTGGTGAAGTTAGAAATGAGTAGACATTCACGTATTCTTTGCACGGCGCGGCTAGTTAATTATAAAAACGCTACTGTAAATGAAATACGTTAAGATTTTTCTTAGGAATGATAATGAATGCGGGTGAATATTAATGTTATATGATTATAGTGTATCACCTACGGCACAGCAACTATCTACTAGAATTTCTTGTCCTAAGCTGAGCCAATCCAATCTCCCTCGTCGTTGTTATTAATGTTATCCTCTCTTCATCTCTTTGTTCTCTCCGCTGGTCTCTTCCAAATAGGTTTACTAAAGCATTCGGGGGATATGTTAGTCGCCGAGCTTAAATTACTCTTATAAAGCCTTTAATTACTCTTATAAGAGCTTTTTTAGGGGGAAAAAATTACACATCCCAGGGACAAAATATTTTCGTAAATTTATTAATTTGTTTTCCACATATTAAAATAGATTGTATCACATTTAGCTTCTGTCGGTATCTGGGCATATTAATATCCAAATTTTTTACTTTCTCTTATTTTTTTTTTTTATTTATTTAGCTTCAGATATAAATCTCAATTTGATAAGCTTTGGGTAGTAATCGGTTCTCAGGGAAGATTAAATATAAATGATCTGATATATTGGGAATATCAGTTTTTATAGGATTTTTTTGGTTGAACTTTATGCAGATAAGTTTTTTTTTTCATTTCTCCTTTTGACTTTAATCCACTTTTATTATTTTATATCTTGAAACTAAAATTCTTTGATATATTTTTTTTAACTATTTCATTTACATATTAATTTTTAAAATGAATTTTGATAGTATAATTTATAGTTCCGGGACCGAGCTGGAGTTCGGTGAATTTTTTTTTTTTTTTTATAAAATTGTAAAAAACTAAAAAAGTATTTACCTCAGTAAAGTATTAGAACTCAAAGTATCCCAAAGAATGAAGCTTAATTTCATATTGGTACTTAAAATTTGAAATAAATCAGAGCGAATTTTTGAGAAAATTGGAAAAAAACTAAAAAAGTACAACAGTAAAGTATTAGTACTCGAAGTTTCCCAAAGACGAGATCAATCGTAGTTTGTTTTGTATAACGCGAATAGGAAATATTTAAAATTTGAAAGGAAATACTGAGAAAATTGGAAAAATCTAAATAAGTACATCAGTACTCAAAGTCTTCCAAAGAAGAGACCTATCGTAATTTGTTTTGAATACCGCAAATAGTAAATATTTAAAATTTGAAAGAAATCTTTAAAGGAAATTTCGAGAAAAGTGATAAAAAAAAAAACTAAAAAAGTACATCAGTAAAGTATTAGTACCGGAATTTTCCCAAAGATGAGACCTAGCACAATTCCATATTGTTGTCGAAAATAGTATATATTTTAAATTTGAAAAAATCGTTAGATCTGTTTTCAAGAACTGATGTGCTTACAAATAAACGTACATTGTTCGTTTAATAGTATAAGAAAGATAAGAAAGATTAAAATATAATCTTGTTCACGCTTAAAATTTTAAAAATTTTAGCTTAGAATCTTTTCCAAGGGGATACAAAAAATTCACTCAGTGACATCGCTGTCGCATCCTAATTTTAATAGCCTGGAAGCATGGAGTGAAATATCCCTTAGCAAAATTTTTGAATTCTCTAGAAGATAATTTTATTAAGTATTTTTTAAGTTTTTAAATTGAATCATTTAAAAATTTTTATTATAAAGGGTTGGGCTAAATTTTTTAGTCTTTATAGCGAATATTTAGAAATAATTTTTTTTATAATCAAAATTAATTGATGATCAACAAGAAGAGAAGGTTTCAAAACTAATGGAGCACAATTATTTATTACTATTTTATTTATGAATTTCAAAAGGAAATAAATATTAGCAGCTGATAAAATATTCCTCAAAAAACAAAATATATTAATCTCGTTTTTAAAGAAGTCACTCAAATTTTGTGGGCAAAAAGTTAATTAAAAGTTTATAAGGTTTCTTAAACTTCTTAATAGACATCTCTCTCCCCGTCGTTCGCTCGTCGTTTTACGTTTCTTTAGGATAATACATGAATGAAATAAACAATGAGAGACTGTTCAAAACCACAATGGTCTAACAAAACTAAAGAATTTCTTGAATAATGCGTCGCTTTTGAAAAAAGTTGGAGCGACTTATACAGGGTGTTTCTAAAATTTCTTTCTAAAATTCAATCGTATGACGCCTCCAGTCAAACTATCAATAGATTTTTTGTGCCGAAATATATTTAGTTTCCGACAGTAGGCCGGGTACATTCGAATTTCAAGATGTAAAATTTATAAGAATAGGAACATATCATATTTATATTTTGGCCTTCGGGTCTTGGTGTAGGGATTAGCGTGCTAACCTCGTATACCAAAAGTCGCGGGTTCGAACCCCGGGCAATCCGATGATTTTATTTAAGCCATTTGGATACCAAATATTGGACCCCAATAGATATATTTACAAATAACTAGCATTGTTTAAAGTGTTAAATGGCCTGAGTTGACGAAAAAACTGTGTGTATGTGTGTGTGAATGAGAAAAAAGTGTGAGTGTTAAAAAAAAAAATATTTATATTTTGTTACCATAGCAACCATTTCTCCTATCTTTCCTATGAAGTACAAGAGTAAAGTGTGCTTCAAAAGATTTCAAGGGCAAAATGAGAATATACATTTTAAAGAACATCTAACAAATAAGTGATTTTTGAATTTTAATCAAAATCTTTGGAACCAATTTCGAGAAAATCGCAAAAAAAACTCAAAAAGTACATCAGTAAAGTGTACTTCAAACAATTTCAACGAAAAATTTCACTGATATACTTTTTAAAGAGCATCTAAAAAATAGTTAACGAAATAGTTTATGAATTTTAAGCAAAATCGTTGGAGCGAATTTTGAGATAATCGAAAAAACTGAAAAAGTGCATCAGTAAAGTACTAGTACTTTTTGGCAGATTTTGTTCAAAAGCTTATTTTCACGCTCCAGGGAGGTGTCTAACTTAAATATAAATTTTCAGCGTAATAGCTCAATCCCTTCAGGCTTAAAATTGAACACAGACAGACAGACAGACATATCATGTCGCGAAAACCACTTTTTTGGATTCCGGGGACATCAAAACGTGTATATCCATCAAAATCTCGACATTTTTCGACATGAATCCAATACTTTCTCTCTATATATATTAACATATATATAGAGGTAAGAGAAAGTAAAAGAGTTCTTTTATGTTTTGAGACCTTTTATGTTTTTCGATCGCTAATCTCTTGATCTGAAGAAGGGCTCAAAACGTCGGCTACAAAATAGAGTTTTTAATTTCTTCCGCTTTTTCAAGAAATTAAAGAAAAAATTCAGAAAAAAAGTTCTTATTACCAAAATTTAAATCGTTAATTAAATTATTATTTTCCAAACGGTTTATATAATATGCAAAAGAGATTAGAGGCTTAAAAAGGAAATTTTTTTATTACCTTCCTTTATTTAACACATTATCAATTTTTAAACAAATTGTTTTATTAATTTTTTCATCAAAGAAATTAATTGGTCGATAAGTGAGTTGAACTTGATAATTAACTTTTTATGAGCGTATGATTGGCTTTTACGTATTAAAATATTATAAATTATTCAACATGAAGCAAAAAAAAAAAAAAAAAAACATTTGATCCGATAATCAATTAATTGTTAACTAACCGAATCTAATTTTTGTGTTTGGTTTTATGCATTTTTATTTTTATTATTTTTCTTTTTTAAGATTTTGAATAATTAAATACTTTACAACGCAACAGATGTAATACTTCACATGGGAAATTTGTTGAAATGAGGGGAGAGACAAGTGAAGGGAGTAAAGTACTGATTCTCTGCTAGTAATCAAATAACGACAGGAAAACTCAAAATAATAGTTTTTTATTCCCTAGAGGTAAATAGTAATTTCTATGTTCGTTCTGTAATAAAGCATCAGTAAAATAAGATTTTTCTATAGACAATCCAATGTGGAAAATATTTGAAAATATAATTCACTTAAGGCCGGTAGCTTCATCTATGGGTAGTTAGTGAGACCTATAGTTAGTGGGTAATACAGAAATCTTCTTCCAGGAAACAAAAATATAATCCTGACTGACATAAAATGAATAATAACAAAAAAAGGGATAGATTGCAGATTGCTTCTGTCATTTATATTCGTGAAGTTAAGATGCTAGTGCCAGGCTTGTGTTTCTAATATCACCCGTTTGTTATATCTTAAACTCAACGTTTGCTCACGGCTAATTTAACAGACACCTGGGCTAAAAATTACTTATTCATATACTCAAAAGCTGGGTTATTCAATTGAAAGCAAAATGGCTACTTCTAATGCAAGCGGCCTTAACCTATAACATATTGTAAAGTATATCACATCTCATCATTTTATTGTTAAAAGAAGTTGAATCAAAATAAAAATAACAAATATATCTAACTACCCATAGATTTTTTGTCTTGCTTTAATAACTTAATTTATATTTGCTAAAATTTTGTCAAAAGAAATGCCATCAAAACATTTAATAGCGAATTAATTCCACTTCTCAGTCAAGTCAGCTCTCTCTCTCTCTCTCTTTTTTGGACGAGCTTGTATGTTTTATTAATTAAATTTCAATTTCATTTTCATTTCATAATGTCATTTTTAATGAAACTTGTTAGAGAGGACGAAACAACACTAAACCAAATTATCAGAATTAAATTTATAACGAATTGCGGGCCGGTAGCTTCATCTATGGGTAGTTAGTGAAGTCTATGTTAAGTGGCTTTTTTTTGTAGTGCAGAAACCCTCTTCAATTTTATTTTTATAGTAAAATATACGCCATCTCATCATTTTATTGATAAAAGAAGTAGATATATTTGTTATTTTTATTTTGATTCAACTTCTTTCAACTTTGGCCAAAAAAATAACTCAAGATAAATAAGAATATTTTTTTATGTTGATAAGAGAAGTGGCTGTTCGACGATTAGAATGATAGACAGGAAGAGAGAACAGGAAGAGCCTCTATCGAATAAAAATCTCAATTCAGAAGACGTTTCGGTTTTACTTAAATAAATCCATCATCAAAAGCTTCGTGTCACGTCCCAGGGGTGTGCCTAACTTAAAAAATAAAATTTCAACCTCATAGCTCTTTTCGTTCTTGAGATATTTTTTTCACAGACAGACAGACCATGTTGAGAAAACCACTTTTTCAGATACAAGTGACCTGTAAATCCATCAAAATCTCGATATCGAATTTTTGACATTAATCCAATACTTTCTCTCTATATATTAACATATATAGGTAAGAGAAAGTAATAAAGAAAAAGAAAACAAACATTGGTTTTCTGGACGAGCCTGGTGGTTCATTTGGTGCATTATAATTGTGACAGGTTCATGAGAACTTTAATCTCCAAAATAAATACTCATTCCACTTCAGTTAGCTATTATTATTGTTTAAGAAATGTTTATTTAACAGATAAATTCAGTTTAAAAGAGAGAATGCTGACTTTTGCTTATTTTAAGAATATTTTTATTAGAATTTATTATTATTAAAAAAAATAAATAAAAATAACATGTGTACGTGAGCGAATTTACAACTACGAATTACCCGATCTAAGTCTACTTTTATTTACTCCAGTTCGTATCTCCTCTATTTTACTTTCTCTTACCTCTATATATGTTTATATATATAGAGAGAAAGTATTGAATTCATGTCAAAAATTCAATGTCGAGATTTTGATGGATATACACGTTTTGAGGTCCCCTGAATCCAAAAAAGTGGTTTTGCGACATGGTCTGTCTGTGAGTGTGTCTGTCTGGGTTAAATTTTAAGCATGAAAGAATTGAGCTACGAGGTTGGAATTTTATATTTAAGTTAGATACCCCCTGGGGCGTGAGAAAAAGCTTTTAATCAAAATCGGCCAAAAAATACTAGTACTTTAGGCCTACTGATGTACTTTTTCAGTTTTTTCGATTTTCTCAAAATTCGCTACAACGATTTTGATTAAAATTCAAAATTCAATTATTTTTATATGCTTTTTAAAAAAATATTCTCATTTTGCTTTTGAAATCTTCTAAAGACCACTTTACTCTTGTACTTCATAGGAAAGATAGGAGAATTAGTTGCCATGGAAACATAATATAAATATTTTCCCCTGAAGGTATGAGAAAGTTGTGTGCTGTGCGTCCAGTCACACCAGATTTTTATAAATAATAATAATATCCCTAATACTCGTATTCATAGTCATTGCTTGAGGAACAAGGAATCCTTATGCCTATATAAATGTATAGATATAAGGATTTCTTCTTCCTCAAGAAACGACTATGAATACGGGTATAGGCCACTCAGGAAAAATAATAATTACGTTTAAATGAATTCAAAAATTTCAATCATATATATTTTATACAGAGATTTTTTGCAAATTAACGATAAAAAGTCAGTCTATTTAAACCCAAACGAGACCCTTTTTTACTTTAAAAGCAAAAAAAAAAAAAATAAATAAATAAATATTCTTTTTTTTTTTTTTTGAATAACACTACCGTGTTTTGACAAGAGTTACTTGTGTTTTAATATTTTTTTTTCCAACTCCATCCATTAACCTCATGGATGTTGATTATAGAGATATTAATCTAATTCTATTATATTTTATTAAATATAAAATAACGCAGCAACCAAAATCAAAACGAACCAATAAATAAATAATTATCTATTCATAAGCGAACCATCTATCACGAAGTATGCCATAACGAATAAATTTTTTTTTACAAAGTGATTGATGATTATTAATTATTACGCTACACTTGTTTTGAATAAGTTTAAAAAAAAAAAAAAATTGTCAATATAAAAATAGTTTTGTTCATTAAATGGAGCTAGGATTTTTTTTTATAAAAAATAATTTAAAATACTAATGTTAGTCAAGTTTTCGTGGTATTTTTTTAACATAGCAGTCGACAAATATTCAAAGGATTATTATTTTTTTTTTTTAATAAACAAACAAAAAAAGTACAAATCAACTTAATTAAGCTCTTTTATTTTGTTGGAAGTGAAATCTAAACTCTAGAGGGTGTGTGAATGCGCCAAATGCGCGTTGCTCCCCTGTGCACGCCCCCCCCCCCCTAGCCTCTCCCTCACTCTGTCGGATGTATATGTATATAATGTTAAAGAGAAACTTGAAGCCTCTCTCGCGTTCTATTTTTTTTCTCTTTTTTTTCCTGAGGAAATAATTAAAATTATCATCAATATGGGATGCCTATTTCGCTGGGGCTTTCAAGACCGGATCAATTTTTCTTATTTATTTTCTTTTTGCGTTTTTGTCAAAAATTCGATGTCGAGATTTTTGGGAAATACACTTTATGAGGCCATCTAGTTCCATCAAGTTCAAAAAAGTGAGGCTAAATGCTCTATCTGTGTGTGCATGTGTCAAAATAAAGAATGAAGGAAATGAGCAACGAGGTTCAAATTTTATATTTAAATTAGGTACACTCCTAAGGGGATAAAATAAGCTGTAGAAAAAAGTAGATTTATAGCTGGATAAAAGTTGTTGATGTGTATCAGGATGAAGAAAGAAAAGCAGCTAGTATTTATTTCATTTATTTAATACCCATTAGGCTAACGTTTCGGTCTCGGTCGAGACCATCTTCAGAGCTACAACATACTTAGCAAGGATGAGGAGAAATTTTAAAATTACAATTTTCTTTCAACATATAAATAATTCATGACTAATAATATGCAATACAAAAGATTATATATACCTTATGGGCTGTCAATATGAGATAAATATCATAGACTCACTTATATAATTCATACCAATAAGTTATTACTTGAGTAACGTCAGCCTAAAAATAAATCAAATAAATACTAGCTGCTTTTCTTTCTTCATCCTGATACACATCAACATAAAATAAGCTTTTAAACAAAAAATACTAATACTTTACTGATCTACTTTTTCAATTTTTTCCAATTTTCTCTAGTTGATTAAAATTCATAAATCAATTATTTTTTAGATGCTCTTTAAAATGTATATTCTCATTTTTGTTAGAAGCAGACTTTATTCTTGTACTTCAAAGGAAAGATAGAAGCCATGGTAACAAAATATAAATTACTTCTCGATGTTTATAAATTTTATATCTTGAATTTTAATATACCGTACTGCCTGGACCCCAATATATATACTGTATTTTCATATTAACGGTTATCGTATAAAGTCTTATATGGCCTAAGTTGTCGAAAAGATTGTGTGTACATGTGTGTGAATGAGAATGTGAAAAGTGTGAGTTTAAAATATATATATATATATATATATATCCTACTACTCTTGGGCCCAGGAGGGGAACTAGGGGGGGGGGGGGTGGCATGTGCCCCGGGCGGCAGATATCAGGGGGCGGCAATTAAAGAAATATTTACTTTAAAAAAAGGGGTAAAATGATATGAATTTTGTATAGAAAACTTGAAGGAGGAGGTGGGAAATTAAATTTTGTCCCCCCTCCCTAAAAAATCTCCTAGTTCCGGCCTGGCTTGGGCCATAGTATAGTGTTAGAGTATTCGCCTCTTATGCTAGGGATTAAGAGTGCGACCAGTCACGCCAGATTTATTGAGCTGCCATGCAAAATATATCTCCAAAAGGGTCTTCCCTCTCTTTGACGCCGCCTTTACTTCTCTTATTGTGAAGAGAAGCGTTCATAAACGGCAACCCTCGAGGCTACGGTCCACCGAGCTATTAGTGGGTTCTCGGAAAGAGAAATAATATGTTCGTATTATTATTAGCTTCCTTATAGCTTCCTCCAGTAATTAAAAAAATTAAATTCAACTTACAGTTTTATAAATATTTATGATTTATATTTAGCATAAATTGGATATTATAATAAGGCCGAAAACAAAATTAAAGTCGTTCTGTATGCATGTCAGCCCTTTCATTTATTTTGAAATAGCTAATATGGATAGTGATATGGATTTTCGTATTTGTCAGAAATTATATATCCAAAAATAAATCTCTACCCCAGATTTAGATTTGGATTTGTTAGTCTCAAATATTGATTTATATTGTAGAATAGATTGTCTGTCAATAAATGGGATTTAGCTCCACTACCACATAAGATTAGAGAGGTATCTTGGTATTATAAATTAATTTAACTCAAATATTCTCAGGTCAACGCAATAATACTTTCACGCACTATTATTTTCTAAAATCTTCTGTAAATCATCTCATAAAAAAAACTTCAAACTTTCAAATGGGACCCTCTTTTTAATCGAAATTTACATGCAAATCCCCATAGGGATTTAACATTGGCTCTCTGGAAGGAAGAGTTGGAAAATGAATTTGAAAAGTCCGAAATTCTACATTTGTGAAGTGTACTACAAACAATTTTCCTGAAAAATTTTACTGATATACTTTTTAAAGAGCATCTAAAAAATAGATGATTTATGAATTTTAATTAAAATTGTTAAAGCCTGTTTTTGGAAAATCGAAAAAAACTGAAAAAGTTCTTCAGTAAAGTACTAGTAATTTTTGACCAATTTTGTTCAAAATCTTATTTTCATGCCTTAGGAGGGTGCCTAACTTAAATATACAATTTCAACTTAGTAGCTCATTTCCTTCATGTTTAAAAATGTCCACATAAACACACACACACAGACCAATTTGCACGACTCACTTTTTTGGGGGTCCTCAAAACATGTATATCCATCAAAATCTCGACATCGAATTTTTGACATGATCGCAATACTTTCTATATATAAGAGAAAGTAAAAGTATGTTACATAAGTTCTTGTATGTTCGAGAGTCCGGCTCAAATGTATTTTTTGAGAATTTCATTCAATAAAGGTTATCCTGTTTGGCTGACATCCTCTCTTTTTATTTATCTCTAGATCCTTAAAATCCAGTATTCTTTAATCAAAATCTTCGTGTTGAATCTATCATGAGTTAATAAAAAAAAGTGAAAGTTATTATATCCTTTTCAGCATTCATCTTGTTTCCTTTTAATCCATTGATCACGATAGTCCGTTCTACAAACTTACGGGAAAATACTAAAAGTATAAAGCGAGCAGAAGGAATGCCAGGCCTTGAGTCTTCTTTTAGATTTTGCATATTTTGATATTTACTCCTTGATTTTAATATAGATCTTTTTTTGGCGTAAGATAATAATTCAAAAAGATTAATTATTGTAGACGAAAATGTTTTTAAGTAATATGAAAAATAACATGCCATTTTTTTCTTGAATGGTTCTCTCTTTATAAAATCTCGGGGATGCATTTTATAATTCCAGGGAAGCATTTAATTGCTCGTCCATCTTTGTGTCTGGATTGATGACTCCAAGTGGATGGAATTTGATGGAACGCATTCTTTAAATTGTCAACTTCTATCGTGCGGATAAAGGCAACATTCCTTCTTCCGGTGGCATGGGCTATGTTTAAATAAATCGATAAATAATAAATAACATTTTATTATGGTGGGGGCAAGCGAGACACAGCTTTCATGTTCACTGAATAATTTAGTATAATTGGTTATTCTTTAAAATTCACAACCATAAATTTTATACTAAATACATATTTATATAAATAAATTTTTGAAAGTGGAAAGAGAAAATGTCAGATAATTAAACAAAAAATTCCAAAAGTGATTTAAATATAATTATAATTTATGAGATAACGGAGTTAATAAATTAAGGGAGTAAAAATATAGATTGTGCTTTTATTAAAATAAATAGTCACTCTCGTTTGCATTTTCCTCGACTATAAAACGGAAATTGTTTATTATTCTTACCCTATTTTATATTAAAATAAATAGATAACTTAAAATCTGGTACTACACACACAACTTTCTCTTACCTTCGGTAATCGAAAGTTGTGTACTGTGCTTGTCACACCAGATTTTTTGTGTCGACATGTATTTAGTTTCCGACAGTAAGGTACAATTGAATTCAAGATGTAAAATTTATAAGTATGGCAAAATGTTTATATTTTGATACCATCGCAACCATTTCTCTATCTTTTCAATGAAGTACAAGAGTAAAGTGGTCTTCAGAAGATTTCAATCACAAAATGAGAATATACATTTTAAAGAGCAACTAAAAAATAGTTGATATATGAATTTAAAAAAAATCGTTGGAGCAAATTTTGAGAAAATCGAAAAAACTGAAAAAGTGAATCAGTAAAGTACTAGTACTTTTTGGTCGATTTTGTTCAAAAGCTTCGTGTCACGTCCCATGGGGGTGCCTAACTTAAATATAAAATTTCAACCTCCTAACTCTTTTCGTTCTTGAGATATTTTGTTCACAGACACACACACACAGACAGACCATGTCGCGAAAACCACTTTTTTGGATTCAGGGGACCTCAAAACGTGAAGATCCATCAAAATCTCGACATCGAATTTTTGACATGAACCAATACTTTCTCTCTATATATATATTACATATATACATAGGTAAGAGAAGTAAAAATTCCATAATTTATATGATTCCCCAATTAAAAGAATCACATTTTGAAGGCGGGAGTTTTAAGTCAGTCAAAATAGGAATTTCGTTCAGAGTAAGGAAATTTTTCGGTCTGATTCAGGAAAATTTATTTACTTTAATTAATCTTGTGTTTTTAGAATAGAAACAATTCTCTTGCCTTTTTACAATTATATGAAAATTTAAAACACTAGGATATAAGTTTTAAAATTTTATTAACAATTATTTAATGCACATTTTGACACACATGTCTCATCATTTACATTTGTGGAATCACTTGGGATGATGAGTGTCAAAATGTGGATTAATTTGTTTAAATTTTTTTAAGATCTTTTTCCCCATCTCTTTCTCTTTATTTTAATTGATTCGTAACCAATTCAATTAAAATAAATTTTTTCGCCTGCTTCAAGTTTAAAAAAATGTTAGTTCTTAAAAAAAAACTTTGAAACTTACAACCTAGTGTTTTTAATTTAATTTTTAAAATTTCCATTTCAACAGATGATAATTTAAATTTAATTTTTACAATTAAATATATACAAAAAATATTCCGGTCTAAATTTATTTTACAATCTGTCGCAATATCATTCAAATTTTGATTTTTTAAGATTTTTACAATAAAATTAGTTATATTTTCAATCCACCATACAACTAAGTTTGTATGTCATGCTGAGTAGAGAACAATTTTATAAATAAGATTTAAACTTTCGACCGTTGATTCTCGTTGAAACATTTTGTAAATTAAAATTAAATATACAAATTAAACACTAGGTTATTTGTTTCAAAGGTTTTATTAATTAAAAAATTAACACTTGATACGTATTTCGACAATTCCTTGTCATCATCAGAAGTGATTACATTCTAACTTCTGATGATGACAAGGAATTGTCGAAATACGTATCAAGTGTTAATTTTTTAATTAATAAAACCTTTGAAACAAATAACCTAGTGTTTAATTTGTATATTTAATTTTAAATTTTATAAATATTTCATCTTCGGAAGTAAATAGGCTCTAGCAGTCAGGAAAATGGAAAGCTTTCGAGTCCAGGGGAAGCAATCAAACACAAAACCATCTTATTAAATATTTTTATAATTATAAAATTTCATAAATACTGATTTTTTTTTTCACCGCCCTTCAATCACTTTTGTAGAAGCCACGTCAGTTAATTTCAAAATATTTTATCGTAATCCCCTTGTATTCATTAATTTAAATCCATTAAAAAATATTAAATAAAATAAATTTGTTTCACTTTTTTTTCGTGTAAAAAATACTCTATTTGTATACAAAAAAATAACATTATATTATTTATTCAATAAAATAAAAAGCCCTTCACCCTTTCATTCATAAAAATTATAATATTTATTTTACCGTGTTTTAAAAACATCATCTCTCTAACAGAGAATGAAAAAAAAAAAATTATTCCACTGCTTGTTTTTATTACCAGGCTTTTAGTTACTACACTCACAAATAACAACAAATGTTATTTATTGAAATTTAAAAATTTTATATTAAAATTTGATGATTCAAGTTTTATTAGTTTACACACATACACAAACACAAGTGGAGAACGAAAAGTTGCTAATCTTTTAACGATAGCCGAAAAACAAAGTTGGGATGCATATCTTCCGGGCGTTGCTACAAAATTCCCACCATGTGAGATAATAAATCTTCCATGTGCCAAGGGCTCAAACTTTTTTTTATTCTTCTAAATAAATAAATAAATTTAATTAATGAATTTAAAATATTTTTTTGTATATTATTTGCGAATGATGCAAAAGAGAAGAATAGAAGGCGATATCCGGATTATTGATCCAAACCAATCTAAACTAATAAGCTAAGCAGGAAGAAATAAGAGAGAATCATCAGATATAAAAAAATTTTTATGATTTTTTATAATTACTGCTAAAAAAAAAGTTATTTGTGGAATTGAATTAAAATGTTTTTTTTTACTGAAGTCTCGACTAGTAAAGCCGAGAAATAATGATGACGAGCCTTTTTTCTCTCCTACATAGTAAAAAAAACTTTGTTGATTTTACAATCGTGTAGGATGCAAATTTCATAAACAAAAACATACTAAATTCAATAACTCACCATTTACAAATCTATTGTAATTTTAGAAAGACATTTGAAAATTAGAGTGCAATTGTTTGGTAATTTTAGAATTCCCAAACTGCTTTCGAAAAAATACAATTTCTAATGAAAATTATGTATATGATGTATGTAAAATTACAATAGCTATGATTAAATTTAAGGATTGCGGTGTGGGCTTCAAGAGAAACATTTTAAACTAAGGTTGTATTTATGTGAGTATGTGAGGGTACCCTCGTGAAACTCACATAAATACAACCTTACAATACATGCTCTATTTTCCGAAGAAAATTGTAATTTAAAAAATTTTTTTTTGTTGTAAATATGTGAACGCATAATTTTGTAAATTTAGTAGATAAATACATACTAGTTATCATTTACAAGGAAAATTTGTAAATTTAATATTCCAAAACACACTAAAATTAAGATTTTTTTCCCTTGTATACCAAGGGTCGAGGGTTCGGATCCGAGGCAGTCCGATGATTTTATTTAAGCCATTTGGATACCAAATGGCTTAAATAAGAAAGCCTGGACCCCCAATAGATACATTAATAAAACAAAATCTTATATGGCCTGAGTTGCCGAAAAAACTGTGTGTGTTAGTGTGAATGAGAAAAAAGTGTGTGTTTAAAAAAAAAAAGATTTTTTTTTATTCAATTTAAAAATATCTTAATTCCCAATGAAATATTTATTAGCCTAATTTTTTTTTAAGAAATTAAAAAAATCTTAAATGAGAATTTATCTTCCATTTGGTTGAGAGAAATTTGATCCTTAAAATTTAATAAACTGCACTTAGAATGATTGCTTATAAAATTATTAATGAAATAAAGACATTCTCGGACTATTCTTTATTATTATCAAAATACCGCATTGGTTTTCTGATGTAATAAATAATGATTTTTTTTAGGCTATAATTAACAAATGAATTAACAAAAAACTCACTATTTTCAATATTTCACTTTGTTTTCTCAGGAGAGAGTTATTTACACCTTCAAAATATCAATCCATCATATTTTATTCAATCCTTTTTTTTTTTGAAATGTTATCTCATGAGTCTCTTCTCTTTTTCTTGTTCTTGAGAAAAGTAAAATTTCTACCTTTTTTCTCGTTAGATAATTGAATTTTGGTCACAACTTTTTTTGTGGAAAATGAATTTATTTTCCATTCGAGTGGCCATTTATCAGATCGCTTTTTTGCCGTTTTGACTCGCCGATCCGATCATATATACGCAAATGACGTCAACTTTTGTATTCATTTATCTTATTTTATATCTTAATCTTGAGACCATTATTCTATGTTAGGGGAAAAATATGCCCTAGTGGTGGAGATGTTTTATTTTTCCAGAAGAAAAGAGCTCCGTGCGGCGGGCCTTATGTGTCAGAAATAAGGGGGCGGTGTTTTGTTAAATATCTGGGTAATATTTCATCTTCCATTTTTGGTACACACATGGCACCTGTGTCGTTGTGTGTGTATTGACCGCGTTGCAGAGGAGGCCCTTTGTGCCGTGCCGCCGGTTGCTGTGTGCGCGGACATCGCGCACATGACGCGCCACCGAAAACATAGCAAAGTCCTAAAGTTCGGGGGGTGGGGGAATGGGTGGGGGTGTTCAGGATGGACACCCACCCCCTAACCACCTTTGGGTGTTGTTTGCGGACCATCCATCTCAGGCTGTCGACGCCCACACATCGATTGACCCTCTCAAATCCTTAAGACATCCTAATAATTGTTAAAAAAAAAAAAAAATTTTGCTGCTGATTAAGATGAGATAAAAATTTTTTTTTTATTTATTTATTATTTTTTTGGACCAAAGGGCATGGTAATTCAACTCACCGAGTCCAAGTATAAAGATGATGATGGGCAGGGCGACGACAGAGGCGGCAGTGGCGGCGGTGGTGGCGGCGGAGGCGGCAGGCGGCGGCATGGCTGCTGAGCGACTGCCGCCCTTACGGCCCACGGCCTTTGCGCCCGCCTCTTCCGCCCCTTCGGCCCCTCTTTTGGACCCCCCACTACCACTTGAACCGCGTGTGCTTGCGAGCGCCGCCACACGGTATGCCACTCAACTAATCAAGATTTATTTGTCTTAAGGATAAAACACATAAATATTTACACTTTTCAAATTTAATGAGATGATGTCGGTGGTTGAATTGCAATATGTTAGTTTGAATCTTGATATGATATTTTTCAAAGAACTTCAAATCTTAATTCTGCTCTGGAAGGTTTTTACGCGAAGAAATGTAGAATGGAATAAATTTATTATTCATACAAAACATTCATATTTCATAAATAATAAATCACCTGTATCATTAGTCCTCTATGAAATAGCATTTGAATATAGATCTAAATGACTATCTATTTAATCCCCGTAACCAAAAAGAGGAAAAGTACAAAGCTCCCGTAGCCAGCAAAAAAACCTTGTTTGTTGATTTAAAAAAAAAAAAAAACGTCAAAACCATGATGAAATCCGTTTAAGCCAGTGATTCCAGACTTTATATTACAACGCCTCACTTAAAAATATTTAATTCAATGACGCCCACCCGCCCCCATTTTATAAAATACGTAATACAAAAACAAAAATTTTCAATCCCGAATAAAAATGATTAAAAATGATCGAGGGATCCACACGCCCGCAGCTAGTCTGCATAGTGAACCTTTAAAGACACCCAGGGATACACACGCCCGCACCAGGAACACACAGGGATCCACACGGCCGCACCATAGACACAAATTGTTCTTCTGGTCACTTTCGAGCCCTTTGGGGTTTCCCTGGTGCGGGCGTGTGGATCCTTGTGTGTCCCTGGTGTGGGCGTGTGTATCCCTAAAGGTTACAGTATGCAGAGTGCGGGCATGTGGATTTTTCCAGCAACCAATTTTTGTAATATTATTTCATAGACGATACTAATCTCTGAAAATACCATAATTAGATTATAGCTTAATATAAATAATGAATGTATTAAATTGAATAGTTATGTACATAAACGTTTAGAGGGAGAAAGAGAGATGCCACTCACTCTCTTGTGTGAATTCTCTGTTATTGTTTCATAATAGCGCATTCAAAATACAATTAATTTATAATTGTATATATTGTACATATCTTATTAAGAAAGAAGCAAAAGCACAAAAGAGGAATCAAGATTTATGTATGAAAGACATCCGGTTTTTTTAATACAATTAGGATAAATTATGACGTCAGGATTCTGATGTCAAGATTAAGAGAGGTAAAACAGCCACCCACTTTCAAATGATTATCCTAATTTCCTCTTCTTACGAGAAAAAAGTAAAAAAAAAAAAAAAGAATTCCGGGAAAAGTTTCATCAGTTAAATTGGATGAAACAGATTCAATGTTTCCTCTTCTGCCATTCCTTTCTCTAAGATCATAATCCATGCAAATGTTGACAAAACACACAGATTGAGAGCCCTTCTCCCTTGGCACTTGACATAAAAATAAATATAAATAAAGAAAGTGAATCAAAGTTAAATAAATTGAAGCTTTAGTAAAAAGATGTTGGTTTGACTTGGCATCTTGTCTCTTAATGGTATTTTATTAAACCAATCGACATTATATTCTTGTTAGATATTTCATTTATCATCTGATTGTCTTACGTTAAGTTGAACATCCATCAAATATCGGCTCATAACTCTAACACCATTATCTTTTGACAGTTAACTAAATCCTCTCCTAGTTTCTAAAAATAATACTGCTTTTTTAATATTAATAGGTAAATCAAGTTCAATAGATCCACGTTATAAGACATTTTTTATTCAACAAATTCAAAAGAAGTCTTCAATAATATTAAGTAAGCCCCGGGTTTGGCGTAGTAGGTAGCGTGCCTACCTCCTATACCAAACGTCGCGGTTTCGGACCCAGGCAGTCCGATGATTTTATTTAAGCCATTTGGATACCAGATGGCTTAAATAGAAATGCCTGAACCCCAAATTGATATCTTAATTACAACGGTTATCGTCAAAGTCTTATATGGCCTGAGTTGCCGAAAAGACTGTGTGAATGTGTGTGTGAGTGTGAGTGTGAATGAGAAAGAAGTGTGAATGTTAAAAAAAAAAATTTACATCTTGAATTCTAATATATCGAGGGAAACAATTATATGTCAATAAAAGTAATTTCCATCTGTGATTGTTAAAATGAGTTACACACAAAAATCACACGGTGACAAGTCAGGTCTTTAAGGAGGATGTTCTAAAACCTTTGCCATTTCATATGCTCAGACAGATCTTGAACTGATATGGGAATATGAATGGGAATGTGACACTACTTGTGAGCTTTCCGAGACGTTTATTCTTGTTACACATGATCGTTTGAATAAAACTACCTTACAGTCCTGGCCAGTCTCCGTGTGATTTCAATATGATTTACCCATTAAAATAATCACTAAAAAACACAGATATATAGATGGTTGCGCAAACAAACAGTAAAAAACATTTTAGCAGGGAATCTATAGATTAGCCAAACACCGGAACTCATGGTTTAATGATAATGGAGACTTATTTTCAATTTGTTGAAAAAAAGTGTATTAAACAGAATTATTTTCTTTGGGATTATTAAATTAATTTATAATAAAATTGTTCTCTTTAACCGCCTTATAAACATAATTAAAATCAAATCAATCTTTTGCAAATGCCATTTGAAATATGGGCGAAGTTAAAAAAAAGCGACTTCGATATAGCTGCTGTCACTCAAACACATGTTACTCCCTGGATCAATGTTTGTTCGGAGATTATAAGGGAGGTATAAACAAGAAGCAAGCTTAATTGTCATGTCTTGGTAAAATGACATAGCTGACAGTTTTTGTGTACGGATACCTGAAGATGACATTCCAAATAAAGTATTGTTATTAAAATATTATAAAAACAAAAGAAAATTTTTAAATAAAATAAATTTTCTTTTATTGATTCTTCTAAGAACTTTAGTAGAATTTCTTCCGATTTCATGATGCTAATAAATATATTCACAGTGATTGGGAGGTTTTTCCATTCGAGTCTTTCTTTTACTAGCCTAATCCATTTTAAGGAGGATTTCCCAGTTGAAGAGGAGCCTCTCTCTTTCAATATCGACTTTTTCTTTGTGAAATACTACCACACCATTGAGAAGAAATAGTTCTTTACGTGTCTTTTAAAGAACGAAGCATCCATCACATGGCATCTCATCTTCATTGACGATTTAGAAAATCTTTGATCTTTTAGTTAATTTAATCGTTTGCTTTTGTTTTAATCCCCAAGGGTTTCTTTATCGACATTCTTGTATTATATCATAACCCAATGGGGATGTAGTAGCCTGGGGATAAGTGGCCTACTCACACCAATTTAGGAAGAAAGAAAAAAAAAGATAACATACACTAAAAATAGACAAATAACTTTTATTTTATAAACGTGAGAAACTGAAAATATCATTATTGGAAATTAAAAAAATATTTATTTAATTATTTATTTTTTCATAATTCCCAAACAGACTACTGTCCATTAATTTGGGAAACAACAATACAAAAAAAAAAAATCACATCATAGTATACATCAAAATCACAACAGACAAAATCCAGAAAAAAAAACCTCATATAACAAAAGCATCCCCTCCAGAAATATATCACATCATTAATTCAAAAATTCAGTGAACGCCCATGATTTCATAAAAAGTTGTTTCAATTTATTTGTAAAAATTACAAAATTTCGGATACTCATTCAGAGACCTTCTTCAGGAACAATTTAGCTTAAAATTGGACTTCGGATGGGATTAATCATTCTTTGTGAAGAATGAGTGGCCGAAAATTTTTATAAATAAATCACAGTTAAACTGAAACAAGTCTTCTATCAATGACAACTGTGAAAGCCTAAAAAAATACTGAAATTTATAATTGTTTCTTATTTTTATGATATTTTAAATAATTAGAATAAAGTGTACTTCAAAAGATTTCAAAGAAAAATTTCACTGATATACTTTTTAAAGAGAATCTAAAAAATAGTTGATTTGTGAATTTTAATTAAAATCGTTGGAGCGAATTTTGAGAAAATCGGAAAAAAAAACTTAAAAAGTACATCAGTAAAGTACTAGTACTTTTTTGGCTGAGGTTGAAATTTTATATATATATATATATATATATATATATAAATAAGTTAGGCATCCCCCTGGGACGTGACACGAAGCTTTTGAACAAAATCAGCCAAAAAGTACTTGTACTTTACTGATGTACTTTTTAAGTTTTTTTTCGATTTTCTCAAAATTCGCTCCAACGATTTTAATTAAAATTCACAAATCAACTATTTTTTAGATTCTCTTTAAAAAGCATATCAGTGAATCAGCGAATTTTCTGTCGATTTTTCTACCTAGCGACAAGTCCAAGCACTACTCTAAAAAGTCAAAAGAAATTAATTACTTATATATTATTTGTTATAATGGAAAAAGACAACATCTCGCATCGGCCTATTATGCTAATGAATTTATATATCGTCTTATTCGCTGATCATGTATTTGACCACACATTTTGACTCTTTAATAAAAGATTTATTTAATATAATCAAGGCGTTTAAATGATTTTTGGAGTGAACGAATGCCTCCTTTCAGATTAAAATCCTGTAACTATGAACCTCTCGCTAAACTTTGGACATTCAGTAAAAAATTTATTTATAAAGGCTTTTTTTAAACATCTGTCATTTTCATTTATTTTATGCAAATAAATAAAAAATGCAATTTTCGTTTGTTAGGGAGACTATGGCATTAAATTTCCTAGTTGCATCTCTCATAACCTCAGATTAGATTAGAAAAGAATTTTATTTAACCTTTCTTCTCGAAATTTAGAATTAGAGAGAAACCCGAATTTTTTCAGTCATTTTCCACTTTCATAAGACATGTATCTGGCTGAGGTCAAAGGCAATCAGATCGGAGGGTCTGTAAAGAGAGAGAGAGAGAGAGAGTCAGATCCAATTCGATTAGATTCCCTTTGACCCTCTGCGGAGATGCATGAATGTTGGGACTCCATGCAAGTGTGAAAGGCATTCGCAAATTTGTCTAAATTGCCTTTGAATGTGGTGTTAATAGACTGCTTTACTCAATATTATTTACTTTACTTTACCTCATACTAAAGAGAAAGTATTGCGGTCATTTCAAAAATTTGATTTAGAGATTTTGTTCGAAATATACGTTTTGAGAGTGTCTGAACCCAAAAAAAGTGGACAAAATGAAAATAGTTAAGTGGTTGAAATTTGATATTTAAGTTAAATACCCCACTGGATGCAACACGAAGCTTTTGAATGAAAAAAGGAAAAGGGCTGCGAAAAATAATCGATTTTTTCGACTATTTTTCATAATCGATAATTTTCGGGAAACATGCTTTTGAAAAGATGGGATGAGAATCGTATGGTAAAAAAAAAGTCAAATGATTTTTACGAGAGGGGAAAAACGAAAAACCAGAGAAAAAAAGGTATAATCAATTATTTTTTTCCATAATCGAAATAATCGATTATTTTTCCTATAATCGAAATAATCGATTAATCGGAATAATCGATTATTTTTCATAATCGATTATTTTTTCCATAATCGAACACCTACTAAGGAATACTAGAGTACTTTATTGATGAACTTCTTATTTTCTCAATATTCATAAATGAATCGTTGAATTGCCTATAAGGGCTAAGATGCCGAAAAGACTAAAACCATTGTTTTATTTTTATTTTACTTTGAAGCTCATGTAGTATTATGATCATAAAAAATCTACCCCCCTCCCCATTAAGAGTTTAAAATCCAGCAAAAAAATCTCTTTATAAAGGATTTAGTTCACATCCTACCGATTCTAGATCCTTTGAAAGAATTTGGATTTGAACATCCTAAATCTTTCTTGTCTAGTGGATTTAAATCCAAAATATTCACGATCCTGCCCATCCCTGTTCACAACTTCAATTACCGAAAGAGTAAATTATATGATGAGCAGTCAGTCACACCAGATTTTTTTCATATTCCACTGAAAATACACCCACTTTTTATTCTGTTTCCGGATTTAACTTATAATAATTTATAATAATCTCAGAGATTATTATCAAATTTTTTTACTTTTTATATTTCCATTTCCCACGGAAATAAGTAAAAAATTTAACTTCACCAAAAAAAATACTATTTCATATTAAATGGAAATATTAAATTAGTCAAACTTATGATTTATTCGTTTTATCTTTGGCGAGGTGAGACCAAAAAATCGTTCATTTTTATCATGTTTACCTAAAAAAAAAAAGAACCACTAACCCCATATATCTTTGAAAACATAGATTTAAAAATTTTAATGTAAAGATATCTAAAGATTTATGGATGATTTTAATAGCATTATCTAGTTTCGGACCTGTGCATAACCAACTCCGTTTAGCTGATCAGAGTCTGTTTACATTCAAACGCAAATATGTGCACTGACAGAAGTGACGAAGGGCGAAATAGTTTATCATTCCAGTTTCCAGATAACAATAACAAACGAAGCGATTTTTTTTTTAATACCAGAGAAAAAAAAAGAATCTAAGCTAGTGATCGGAAATCTCATTAAGATTACATTGAGTTATATTCTTCAGAAGAGAAAAAAAAATCTCCGTCTAACTTTTCTCCCTCGGAACATTCTATCCATTTTTATTCTAACTTTTTTTTTTGTTACTCAAATGTACATTAATATACATTTACTAAAAGTTTCATTTTTTATAAATTAATTAGTAACATTGAGAAAAAAAATAATCAGAGAACATTCTAATAAGAAACCAAAAAAAAAAAAAATTAAATCTAATTTTTTCCTGCGAAATTTCTTCTTCAACTCATCAAGCTTAATTAGAAAATTTAGCAATGTTTTTTTTTACTTCCCTTTAATATTTTTTTTTTTTTTTTTGCGCTGAATTTTAAAACAAAGCTTGTCAGTCTTTTTAATTATCTACCCTTTAGTAAAACACGTTTTGTTGTTTACTTGGACACCGAAGCTCTTCATTAATCAATTATTTAAGGTTGTAGTTGTAGGTGCGCATAATTAATTTTTTTATTTACAATTCCCTCTCTGGCTCTTAAAGGATTGAATTTATTTTAATAATAAATTGTAGAGAGAGGAATTACAGAAAGGATCCTCCTTATTAAGATGCAGAATTCGAAAGGAGTAGAATACAGAGGTGGTCCATCTTCCTTAGCTGAGATTACAATTTCTAGATGGAATTAGATATAGGATTAGGACTTGAGCATACCGAGAAAAATTTATTCAAGACACAGTCTAGTATCTGGGGAGTTGAGGGATGCGGGGATGTAATTCCATAAGAAGCTAGAGTAATTGAAGAGATCCATTTTTTTTTTTTTAAGTATGGAATGAAATTATAAAAAAGTTTGTTATGCCTGTTTTTGATTAGGCTATTTTAATAATCTAAAGTAAATAAAATTTGATTTCATATGGCAATACTCTAGTGTTATAATCATAGGCGTAGCCACGGGGGGGCGTTTTGGGGGTTCAAACCCCCCCCATTGGACCCAAGCCATGACTAGATATTTAAGCTCTATAATACAAAATACTTTTTTTCTCTATATATTTCATATATAGGGTAAGAGAAAGTAAAATATAATAATTTTCTCTAGCTTAAAAAAAAAAAAATTAAATAAAACGCAAAAAAAATTCGAGAAAATTCAGAATTTTCCCATTGAAAAGAATTGATTTTTGTTATGCTTTATAAAAAATTAAAGCCGCTTAAAATTGATTAAATCTCGCAAATGAAAAATAATAAAAATTATTATATAAATAAATTTTTTATTTTTTTTCTTAAACAGGTGTGAGATAGGAGTCTGGTCAACAGAAACAGATAGAAGGACACTCCGGTATTTTAGGCCCATGTACATAAAATTAAGAGATTTGCATTATTTATTGCCTGATACGAGTTGATTAAAAAATTGCGGCACTTAATTAAGAAAGGGGCGGGCCCGAGCCACCTCGAGGGGGGCCCAGGGGGGCGAAGCGAAGGTGGGGTAAGTGGCTAGTCATACATTTCATTACTGCCCTATTAGTCGGGGGGGGGGGGGGGGGGGAGGGGAGAAATAATCCTAAACCCCCCATCAAAAATTTCTGGCTACGCCTATCGGATCTCCCTTTTTATCCAAGATTTCTATGATAGGAAGATGTCCTAGTTTGAGGAGGGACTCCCTCAGCACCGGCAAAGGTGAAAATAACATTAAATATTCAACGGGGAGGTTTTCGCCATTTAATACCTAACTTTTTTATTTTTTGTACAGTATATATTTTTTATAATAGTTTTAAAATGGTGGCATGAACCCATGCAATTTTTTTTTAACAATTTGAACTATGTAGAGCTTTGTTTGAAAAAAGATGGAATTTTTTTCAAACAAAGGTCAAATAGACTGTAAATAACCCAGTCCAGTGGCGTATTCTAGGGGGGGCCAGGGGGGCCGGGCCCCCCCAGAAGTCTTCTCCAAAACAAAAAAATACCTATTGTTTTCCCTAATGATTTTTTTTTTTTTAATAATTATTTTATTAACTCTCAGAAATTCCTAAAATCCTAACAAAAAACTTATAAATAGAGATCGGATTTTAAGCAAAAATGCTTATTGCTCAATTTTATAAGCAACCATTAGATATTTAATTTCTATACGAATTAGGAAAAAACTAAGTGTATTGAGATTGCATTTTTTATGCTTTTTTTGCTTTTTTTGAGTTTTCATGCTTTTTTTCCCTTTCGTGCTTATTTGAACTTATTTTACGAATATTTATAATTTTTTTGTTTTTTTTATTAAAAAACACTTTTTTTCCATTCACACACGCATACACCAGTGACGTATATAAGGGGGGGGGGGGCCGGCCCCCCCCAAAAAATTTTCCAAAACCCGCAGGGTGAAAAAATATAGCCCTGTAAAAAAAAAAATTTTTCCGCAGGGTGAAAAAAATTTGGTTCTGCAAAAACAAAATTTTTCCGTAGGGGCGGGGCGGAATAAATTTAGTTTCTTTAAAAAAAAATTTGTATACGCCATTGGTATGAGTAAAAATTCCTTATGAGATGCTTTTTTTCAACTTTTATGCTTATTTAACAACTTTTTATTCAAGTTTTTATGCTTTTTTAAGCACTTTTTTCCATTTTTTAATGCTTTTTTTCCGGTCTCTACTTATAAATAATTGAAAAAATCTCTAATATTTAAAATATTTACAATTTTGTATTAAAATTATTTTTTATTTCAAGAAAAAAATTTTTTTTTATTTGTTTTTTATTTATAATTATTATATTATCTAAAAAAAATTTCTCCACTTTAAGTTTCTTAGAGAAGGGGGGGGGGTTCATAAAACTTTTGGGCCCCCCCCCCCAAGCAGAAAATCCTGGCTACGCTACTGACCCAGTCAATATATCGTTAAAGATAACAAATTTGCGTGATGAGTTTTTGTTTGATTGGGAAAAAATTGCGACGGAGGCAACCTCCACGCTTTTGCTGCGGAAGCGTGGAGGTCCTGGTTCGACTCCAGGGGGCGCAATTTTTGCCCAATCAAACACAAATTTATTTATTTTTTTTAAACTATATTCTTCCTGGCTGCATGTGACCACTGGTCAATATAGGTCTTCGGACCTTATGCACCCATTCAAAAAAAAAAAAAAAAAAAAAAAAAAAAAAAATTCATCTCGCAAATTTATTTTAATAATTTGAAGTGATGTGATTGACTGTTTCAAATACTGTAGATTAAAGTTCATGAAAGGAGAATGCAATCAGGAATTGAACCTCTTAGCGCCAAAAAATAATTTTTTACTAAAGGCTCACCTCCTGGTTGCATCCTCCTTTCATCAACTTACATTTTTCCCTAAATGAAAAAAAATTATCTGAGAATAATAAAAAATAAGAAATACAAATAGGCTACCACATAGTAAAAGGGTAAAGTTGCTATTTTGTATTTTTATTTTCTATTTCTAAACCAACTTAAACATTTATTTCATTCTATTAATGAATTTGAATTGAATTTTAGTTTCCCGCTGTGAAAGGGCTGTTTACATGCCTCCGAAATATTCGAAATAAAATTCATTTAAATTACTATTGCCCCCGAGTTTGGCGTAGTAGGTAGCGTGCCTACTTCCTATTCCAAACGTCGCGGGTTCGGACCCAGGCAGTCCGATGATTTTATTTAAGCCATTTGGATACCAGATGGCTTAAATAGAAATGCCTGAACCCCAAATATATATATTAATTACAACGGTTATCGTCTAAAGTCTTAAATGGCCTAAGTTGCCGAAAAGACTGTATGAATGTGTGTGTGAGTGTGAATGAGAAAAAAGTGTGAATGTTTAAAAAAAAAAAAAAAAATTGCTATTTGGAATAAGCTGACCACATCTTTCCTTTAGAATTTTAATTTTCCCCTTTATTATTGAGGTAAGTATAATACAATTGGATTAAAAAAAAATTGTTGAATTACGGATACCACATTTTAATTAAAATAAAATTCCTCTTGAATTTATTTACAAAAAAAAAAAAAAAAAAATTATGTTTATGTTGTTCTACTTAAAATAAGTGTAGCTATTATTCTTTTTTTCCACTCCCTTATTTTTTTTTTAGAAAAATAAATATCCTTAATTAACTCTTAATACGTATCTTTGGTAGTGAGCTGATCTCATTTTTTATCCCCTCTGTTTTTTTCTTTCTCTCCTTATATAAATATATAATAATTGCATCAAATCATTCGAAGATGATTCACTTTTGAGTCCCTAATCCAAAATTTTCCGACATTCTTCTGGGGTGGGTGGGTGGGTGGGTGTGGGGGGGTGGGTGGTGTGGGTGGGTGGGTGTGTGGGTGGGTGGGTGTGTGTCAATTTTAAGGATGAAGGATGAGTAGAGTTGAAATTTTATATTTATTAAACACCTTCCGGACCGAAAATAACTTTTATCAAAATCCCGATATATACTTTACTGAGTACTTTTTCAGTTTTTTTGAATTTTCTCAAAATTTGCTCCAACGATTTTTTTTAAATTCAAAATCAATTATTTTTTAGATGTTCTTAAAATGTATATTCTCATTTTGCGATTGAAATCTTCTGAAGACCACTTTACTCTTGTATTTCATAGGGAAGATAGGAGAAATGGTTGCATGTAACAAAATATAAATATTTTCCCATACTTATAAATTTTACATCTGAATTCAAATTTCCTACTGTGGAACTAAATATATGTCACACAAAACTGGAAACAAAACACAACTTTCGATTACGAGTAAAAAGTTGTTTTTTCTATCTAAAAAGAACATATCCTCTCAAAATAGAGTTTATTATTATTTTCCCCTCGCTATTTGTGCTTTGATGTTTGCATCCATTTTCGCTTATCATTCCGTCTCACCTGATACTCGTCAAGTTATTAGATTTGATCTAAGAAAAAAAATCTCGTTAAATTAAATAAACAATTGGAAATAAGATTTTTATTAAACATTTAGGAAAAAAATATTTTCAATCTTTTCTTGAAAAAATCTAATGAAAAATATTTCTATTCTTATGATCTAAAATTAATAATTGTATAAATATTATAAAATATTCATTATCGGAAAATTTTTATTTAGGTCTGGCGATTCTATTGCACTTGTTAACATTTTCGATCTTACAAAAACCATCATCAGGCCTAAAATACATAAAAAATTTCATGTAAAACACCTCCGTGACCTTCATTCTTTTTGTAAAAGAAGGAAAAGATTTTGTATAGGCCTAATAATAACAAATTGTTTTAACATTAGTGAACTGTTAAATGACAAATATCAAATATTTAAATTTAACTAAAAACATTGATGTATTTTTTATAAAAAATGTAATGTGTTGAATGTGATGTAGGTGTTTTACATGTAATTTTTATGTATTTTAAGACTGATGATTTTTTGTAAGACCGAAACTGTTAATGTGTGCAATACAGTAGCCAGACCTCAATAAAAATTTCCCGATAATGAATATTGTATAATATTTATTTATAATTCCGAAGTTTTGAATAAAAATAGAGTAAACCTTCGAGCTAAAGGCAACTACAAATATTTCAATTCGTTGGACTGTGAAGGTTCACTTAAAAGTTTCGGCTTTTTTTTAAACATCTCTTTTAGGAACCAGAAATAAGGATTAGTTCACTAAACAAACGTGGGAGGAGGATGTAGTAGAAGGAGAATAAAAAAGAGAGCGGCTAGTTATATTTTCTTTTATCAAACCCTCAGTGCTGACGTTTCGGTCCATCCTCAGAGCTTAGGGTCTGAGGACAGGACCGAAACGTCAGCACTGAAGGTTTAATAAAAGAAAATATAACTAGCCGCTCTCTCTTTTTATTCTCCTTCTACAACATCAATTAACCAGCTATATTAAAAAAAACTTCCAATACTAAAGTGGAAGGAGGAGTTAGAGATAGGAAATAATGTAACTTCACGGGGTGCCGGTAGATGGCTACGGCCAGAGGCCTGTGGTGTCTGTCTTCACGAACGAAACCACTTCTAGTAAATAAACGTGGAACCCGGTAGGAATATCAAATAATAATAATCTCTTTTGGTTTAAAACTTAAAAAAATCTCTAGATATTCTAAAAATTAAGTATCCAATCCACTCACCCCTCTTGGTCTTTTCCAAGCGTGTAATCATTTATAAAAAAGCTCCAATCTTTTTTTTTTTTATTTCGCTAAATTCTATTATACACTCAAAAGATATATTAGAGTAGACTCATTTTCTTAACAACCTTCATTCTCCTTCTTTGACGCTAATTTGATGTTTCCTTCATCTCTTTAGAATCTCTCCTCTGGCTTGAAATCGGGCTCCTCTCTAATTTGAAATTCATTTAATTTAGTCAGGAACGGATGATGGGTTTAGGTTTAGGATTAGGTATAGGTTTAGAGCTTCGTATTCCACCTGGGCGTGAAAACGATATCCCTTTGAACCGATATCCAAATATTAAAGAAGCTCTTCGATTTTTTTTTTTTTTTTTACAACTAAAATAAACAAAATGGTCGTGGTGAGCTTGGTTTTATTTTCTTAAATAAAATTTCCCATCAAACGGAAATCCAATTTAAAAATATATTGATGTAATGTCAATAGAATTAGAAATCGAACATCCAAAATTGACAATCCATTTTTTAGCCAAACGACTTCTTTTATATAAATAATAAACACTATTTTTTTTTAAAGAATCGGCCTTTTTTGAAGAAAAACCTTTAGAGTCATTCGGTTTTTATTCAAATAACCCTTCAAATTCACCGATCAATTTTTACTTTCTCTTACCTCTATATATATGTTAATATATATATAGAGAGAAAGTATTGGTTTCATGTCAAAAATTCGATGTCGAGATTTTGACGGATATACACGTTTTGAGGTCCCCTGAATCTAAAAAAGTGGTTTTCGCGACATGGTCTGTCTGTCTGTCTGTGTGTCTGTCTGTGAACAAAATATCTCAAGAACGAAAAGAGCTAGGAGGTTGAAATTTTATATTTAAGTTAGGCATCCCCATGGGACGTGACACGAAGCTTTTGAACAAAATCGGCCAAAGATTACTAGTACTTTACTGATGCACTTTTTCAGTTTTTTTCGATTTTCTCTAAATTTGCTCCAACGATTTTTTTTTAAATTCAAAAATCAATAATTTTTTAGATTCTCTATAAAATATATATTCTCATTTTGGGATTGAAATCTTCTGAAGACCACTTTACTCTTGTACTCCATAGAAAAGATAGAAGAAAGGGTTGCCTTGGTAACAAAATATAAATATTTTCCCATTCTTATAAATTGAACATCTTGAAAATCGAATGTACCCTACTGTCGGAAACTAAATACATGTCGACACAAAAAATCTGGTGTGACAAGCACAGTACACAACTTTCGATTACCGAAGGTAAGAGAAAGTTGTGTGCTGTGCGCCAGTCACACCAGATTTTTTTTTTTTTTATTTGGATTTTATATTAGAACTTTTAAGATCGAATCATCTGAAATTGTTCTTTTTCAAATAATAAATTAAATAAACGCCATTAGGTCATAATCCACAGAAAAACTAATATTTAGATAGAATCTATTTTAAACCTTAACGGTGGAGTATATTAATAGATAATAATTATCATCTATATACCTGGCCTTGTTACTACACAAAGATCATGCAGCCTATGGTTGTAGATAAATATCAACAAGATTATTATTATCAAGCCGGTTACATGCATGGACCTCGATTGAGAAGACCCGAGCAACAAGCTTGTAGAGGACGTTATCCAAATAGCATTCCAAAACGATAAATACATTTAAATAAGAATAACAAGGTTCCTAAAAGAATACGACATCTTTTCTTTCTCTTCAAATACGGATGCTTTTTATTTTTCCAAGAAAATAAGACAACAAATCGCTCTATTCATTGGGTATTTTGTTTCCCCTATTGACCTCGTTCCGAGTTGTTTCTTTAAAGCTTTCGACGCCTCCGAAACCAAGTTAGACGACCAATCAGATAAATTGAGAGAAAAGTCAAAAATGAACAGCTTTTAGGAAATTATTTACTATTGATAAAATATTACTCTATTTCTTATACTCTTAAATGTATTATTACTCTTAAAAAAAGAGTAATTTATTTGAGAAAATAATTTTTCTTTCTAATTTTGATAATTAATAACTTTGTCTAGCTAAATAATTTTTCTTAAATACAGAATTTATTTTCCAAGTTTTAAAAGATTAGTTAAACGGGGTTACTAGGAACAAAATATCTCTTTACTTTTATAATAATAACAAATAATATTGATCTTTTAATCTCTACTAATCAGATTAACAAAAAATTAACAAAAACACTCATTCTAGATGATAAATGTTTAAAACGTTTCTCCTTCAATGGGGCTATAAAAACTGATATAATTTACGTTATTTAAAAAGAAATGTTAATCTTCTAATAATTTTTCACCAATAAATTCACAAGTCTTTAATTTAAAAGTACCGTGAGGGACAATATCAAGTCCCGCCCAGAGGTCTACCTGGCAAGTAGGCAACGATTTGGAGGCTGTGTTTTGAGTTGCCTTAAAATGGTCATTTCCCTGCAATTCTATAAACTCTATTAAAATTAGAAACCATAATTTAATTTGGAACACCTTTAAATTTAATGTGAAAAAAAAATTGAAATTAATATAAAAGAAAATATTTTTTTTTTTAACACGCACTTTTTTCCCATTCCCATTCACACACACATACACACAGTCTTTTCGGCAACTTAGGCCATATAATACTTTTACGATACTCATGTCAGTATTGTAGTCGTAAGAACTGATAATGCCATTATGTAATTAAAGTCGAAACGTCTTCTTAGATTGAGATTTTCATTTGGCACACAGGGATATACACGCCCTCATCAGAGACTCACACAGTAGATCGAAAGTGACCAGAAGAAAAAATGTGTGTCCCAGGTGAGGACGTGTGGATGGATCCCTGTGTGTTCCTGGTGCGGTTCACTATGCAGACTAGCTGCGGGCGTGTGGATCCCTCGATCATTTTTAATAATTTTTACTCGGGGATTTAAAAATATTTAAAAAAAGAGCATAATCGTAAAAATAATAATAAAATCCTATATGAATTTAAAAAATTATTACGTGTAAAATTCGCTTTGACAGAACTTTTTCCCAAATGGTTATTTTTCGTGATAACTACTAGTAGCTACTCTCCGAAAATCAAAATTACCGAGAGACGATTCTTTCCCATAAAATATTAATAAATATTTGTTCGTAACGCCTTTTTTTTGCTCAGTTAGCAATCGATATTCTGGGTTGATGGCCTACAAATATCCGTTTCCTGTCGGGAATACAAATGAAAATAGCCGAATCCTTGGACAGCTAATACGTGCAAAATTTATATTTATTAACTTTGCAGTTGGAATCCAAAAATGCAATACGATTTTTGAAATTAGAGCCAGTCAGCCATGTCAAAGGTTTTATTAAAATCAAATCTCTTGTCATTTTAATAATGTGTGAAACGGAATTAATTTCCCTCCCGTTTCTACCTTTCTTCTGTGCATTATAAGTGAATATTAACCCAAGCTGGCTCGCTTCACTCCGCCTATTTTATGAGCTATTAGTTACCAGATTTTTTTATTAATCTTATTACTTTTTTGTGTGACATGGTCATATAAATATGAAATAAACAATAATCAATAGGAATACATTAAAGAGAAAAAAATTCACTCGCTAAAACACAGATGGGATTCAAAATTATTTTTATTTTTTATTATGATCATGTCTAGAATGTTTTGAATATATTCAATATGGATATAACTATAAATCTTGACCAGTGATGCCTTAGAGAGAACTTAATTCAAACAACAACGCTGAATCTGCAAGATATCAAAGAAAAATAGTTGTCAGATGACGAAAAAAAAAATGAATTCTATTATTTTTTAAATCAATGAAATAGGGTAAAATCAGATTCGTTAAAAAATTAACGATTTTGAAATTAAACTCCTCCTAGCAAATTAAAAGCCCCCTCCTTCTCCCACCACCAGTATCGAAGAACCCCAGCCATGCTCCCCCTGCATTCTGGAATGGACATACTCAGAGTCCATTGTTACAATAAAAGAACGGCCTCCATGAGCTCCCATGAGCCCCCCCCCAACCCCCCCTTTTCTAAATTATGAAAAAAAATTATCATTACTATTCCAATCCAGTGCCTGCTTGAGGATTTGTTTATATTCATAGAATACACAAATGCAATGAATACCTAAATATTTCTCTATACATTTCGTAGGGAAGAATTCGTTACTTTAAGAAATAACAACTCAAAAAGTCAAATCGGGATGAAACTAATTTTCCTGTAATCCCTAGAAGGTCCTCTTTATGCATATAAAATTTCATTTCAAAATTCCAACGGGAAGCTGCCTAAATAGAGCGTGACAGACGGACGGACGGACATTGTCGAATTATATATATATAGATATTAAATTTGTTGAAAAATTAGTTCAATAGGCTATCTAAATTGAAGCCCTGCACGGGCCGATTTTTCTTGACCCGGACCGGCCCTTGTCCGTATTTTCTTTTGACTTCCCGCCCGTACCCGGCCCGTAATTTTTTACCGTTCTTCAGGCCCGCCCGAGCCCGCCCGGAATTTTTCCAAACCCGCCCATACCCGCCCGAGATTTAGTGAATGAATGAACGTCTTGCAATTTTTAAATAAAATTTCATTTGCATGCCCGTCCGCCCGAACCCGTTTATTTAGAATTGCTACCCGCCCGTAATTTTTTCATGGCCTCCAAAGCCCGCCCGGTCCGGCCCGCAGGCCGGGCGGGTAACGGGCCTACGGGCCAAACCGTACCCGTGCAGGGCTCTAATCTAAATATTTCCAATACGGTATTTTTTTTTAATGTTTATTTTTTTCTTTCTTTTTTTTAAATCCAGAATTGCCCTCGGGGCTAGGCGTAGAGGTTAGCGTGCTAACCTCGTATACCAAACGTCGCGGGTTCGGACCCCAGGCAGTCCGATGATTTTATTTAAGCCAATTGGATACCAAATGGCTTAAATAAGAATGCCTGGACCCCATATATGTATATTAAATCAATAACGGTTATCGTAAATGTCTTACATGGCCTGAGTTGCCGAAAAGACAGTGTGTATGTGTGTGTGAGTGTGAGTGTGAATGAGAAAAAAGTGTGAATGTTTAAAAAAAAAAAAAAAAAAAAAATCCAGAATTGAAAAAAAATAAAGGCAAACGAGCATGTAAATGTTTTAAATGTAATTTGTTAATTATTGGCATAAAAGCCTTTAGAGATAAACCATTTGATTAATTTAAAAAAAGAGTTATTTAGTAAATTATTATTAGAGTTTGATGCGAGATTTTGTGTTAATATATATCTCTTAGTAAATTTAAATTTCGATCAACTTCTTAAGAACGTCGAAGAAATCTGACATCTTCATAAATTGCTTTGTTAAATCCGCCACTGGGGCTCTATCTTCTAGTGAATGATAATAATGTTTAACATATTCCAACTATTTTTCAGTTTGACATTATCTATGAGAAATTATTATAAATTTGAAATACAACATATCGGAATTTTAATAAGATTGATGAGCCGGCATAAATCTGATCGACGATCGGGAGACATGATGCATGCGCAGGGAACACTCACCCCCTCACCCCTTCCCTGTCACGATTATTATCCCAAAAGGATAATCTTATAAAATGATACCCTTCGGCTTGGATGGAAATTTCGTCAGCAATCCAAGATGAGTTTTCTTTTCCTTCGCCGAAAAAATTTTAAATTTAAACAAGTAGGGCGGAGCCTGGAACCTCCTCCCGTGAATTTATAATTCATTTCTGATATTCGAAAGGCAGACTTAAATTTTGAAAATTGATTCTTTATTGAGTTATATTTGTTTTGGCGCTAAACAGAAATACTTTATTAATGACAATTTGAATCTTGAACTATGTAAATCAATATTATCCTTAATTCGCCACTTCCTCTCTCCCCCCTACATCACAATTTTCAGGCCTTAACCTTAACGAAATTATGGAATCTCCACTGATTGTTCGATTGTTTCAATTTGCAAATGTTATCTATGTGTATAGATCTATATTTAAAGTTTATGACGACGGAGTCGTAGAAATTTACGATTACAAAATAATACAAGTCAGCACCTTCTGCACTGCATCGGTGGACCGACTCTACAATAAGACAAGAATGGCACCAGAGCTATGAGTTCTGACCCCGACGAGGCCTGAATAAATAAATAAATAGACCTATTTCACTAGCGAATTTCCATTT
>JAKCPI010029913.1:0-13154 GCA_023213315.1 Euborellia annulipes | reverse complement strand
ACAGAACACAACTTAAAATTAGCGAATGTAAGAGAAAGTTTGTTGTGCAGCTAGTCACACTAGATTTTTGTCGGAATTTTTTAAAGTGAAACTTTTATTTGATCCTCTCAAATTTTTTCGCTCTTCTATCAGCATGTCGTGTTACAGGCCGTGACGTCAGAAGGGCGTGACGACAAAAATAAGAAAGTTGAAATTTAATATAGCCTATATGACGAATTATAAAAAAATAATTGTGAGATTTAATTATTAAATTGATAAAATATAATTTTTAAAATAATTTAAAATGATTCAAATCTTCAATTGCTAAATAAATATTGTTCTCAGTTTTTAACATGCGTCTATTGATTTTCCATTTTCCAATTATTAAGTTAAGATTAAAAACGCGATTTTAATACCCTTAATTGAATAATTTTCTGAAAATTTTCAGTTAAACGCATACAATCCGAAAAAAAGTTTCACTTGCATCGTGCTTTCATAAAACCACATAATGATTTTTTTTTTTCAAAATTTTAACTTTTTATATGTTTAAAAATATTACATCTTGAATTCTAATGTACTGCCGGAAACTAAAAATATGTCAAATAAGCACAGGGCCGTAGCCAGAAAATAATTTCGGGGGGGGGTTTGATTTGGTGGAACAGTAGAAAATCATAAAATCGTTTTAATAAAATAAATAAAATGGTGTTACTTATCCTATATATTTATTAGAAAAACCATTACCAGAATTTTGTTTGTAGTGATTGATTAACTATTATGTTGTGTATAACAACAAAAGTAAGACGGGCGCACTAAAATAAATATCTTTTTTTTTATTTCGGGGGGGGATCGATCCCCCTTGATCCCCCCTCTAGCTACGGCCTTGAATAAGCACAACTTTCAATTGCCGAAAAAAATGTTGTGTAGTGTGCGACGATCACACCACAGATTTTTTTTCTAATCTTTCATTCCCTCTAAATAATTATGAACATATTGTATTTATTAACCAAAATATAAAAGCCAATTGAATAATGATAATAATATTTTTGATTATCAATCAAACTTTTCATCATGCAAATATACAAATTTTCATTACATATTTACATTTAATACGATGATTCCCTAACTCGTTTGTTTGTATACTTTAACATTTATATTTGTTAATAATTTACTAGGTTGTTTTAGTATTCTGGTCAAGGAAATATTAATAAAATACCGATTTTAGATGTTTACATATTGCATTCATCATTATAATTGGTCTCATGAATACGTTATGGGCTATGAAGATAATTTGTCAGCCAGGTGGGGGAATTATAATTTATTCCTTCTAAAGGATCATTTCGAATTATAACTGTTTGTGATTTTTTGAAATTTTTAATATTCAAATTCTGAGATTATTTTCTTTTTTAAGTCATTTGGTATCCAAATGGCTTAAATAAAATCATCACTGCCTGGGATCCGAACCCTCGACCCTTCGTATACAAGACAGGCACCAAGCCCGAGGGCATTTTTCTTTAAATATTTCAATTCTTTTCTATCTTGATATTTTCCATCTCTTTTACATTTTTTTTTTTTTTTCCCTTGTGACCCCGCAGAATAATTAAACGTTTTGCTGTTTAAAATAAGACCGAATTAAACAAGATGTTTTTAGTCATTTTATTATTATAGCAGTAACATCTTGTTTAATTTGCCAACTCGTGCAATATGTGTTCATTGAATTGAATGCAAAATGTATACATATAATTAATACAATGGACGAATGCAGAAAAATTTTATTTCAACATAGTGGAAGATTAAAAAGCCGGTTTTGTCTCGGAATAAAAAAAAAAAAAAACTGGTGTACAGCACACAACTTTCCCTTACTTTCGGTAATTTTGGCAGTTGTATTCTGTGCTTCCACCAGATTTTTTGTGTCGACATATATTTAGCTTTCGACATCATATTAGAATTCAAGATGTACTGTATAAAAATAGAAAAATATTTATGTTTTGTTACCATGGCCTCCTATCCTGAAGTACAAGAGTAAAGTGTGCTTCCGAGAGCAAAATGAGAGAATATACATTTTAAAGAGCATCTAAATAATAATTGATTAATGAATTTTAATCAAAATCGAATTTTGAGAAAGTCGAACAAAACTCAAAAAGTACATCAATAGAGAACTTTTTGGTCGAATTTGTTCAAAAGCTTTGTGTCACATGAATCCTAGCATTCCAGGGATCTCCAAGAAAATGCTCTGAAATATAAAAAGGTAATTTAAATTTTTATTTCATTCAAACTATGAGGAGATGACGTAAGAAGAAAACTTGGTCAATTTTATTATTTTTTTTGTTTAGTATATTTCTACGTGCACTATTTTGATTTTTGATGTATGAATAATCTTTTATAAGTCTTGAAGATGATTTTAACCGAAACTATTTAAAGCGCTAAGTCAGGTAAATAAGTCTCTAACATTAAAAACAAGACATAATAAAACTCAAACATTTTTATAATTTGTTATATATTATATAATATGAAATAATATTGTTTTGTTGGATATTAATTACAAATTTTGTTTTTATAAGAATTTCCAATAAAATCGACAGAGAAAAACTGAAATGGAAAGATTATTTTAAAATTTTAGAAATTTAGCGTTAAAATTTCGACATTTTTGTCTTTATTTTATTTAAATTGTATTAAATTGATTAAAATGATATGGATTTGTGTTAAATTTACTTAGAAATGTTTAAGATATTTCCTATTTAAATGTTTCTTAAATTAGAGCATCATCAAGGTAGATTAAAACAGATCTTTTAAAGAAGAAACAAAGTGTTATGTTTTTTATGAGGCGCAGTGTATTAAGATATTCACATCTATAAAAAAAAAAAATTATAAAGAGGAGCAGGAGACCCACCGGCTGAAGCACACGACCCCCTTTTAGGGCAGAGTGTCTGCGTCGAACTGTGCCAACTATGCGGTCTCCTTCGGGACGGCGATCTTCCCGCACTCGAGGACATAATCCCCGAGGAACGAGTATGCTCGACATCGCCACTAGCCCCGAGGCGGCCTATACACTGACCAAGACGGCCCATGTCACGGGATGAGGCCCGTTTTTTGGCCGCCCTGGGCGATGGGGATTCCATCCTCCTCCTCTTCTTCTTCTTCACGACACAATAAAACTATTAGGGCCGGGACATAACGCCATACTTGATGATCAGCCACAATTCATGTCTGCAAAAAATGCAGTCCGCTTACGTCTTA
The DNA here is from genome assembly GCA_023213315.1 of Euborellia annulipes. Taxonomy (NCBI): domain Eukaryota; kingdom Metazoa; phylum Arthropoda; class Insecta; order Dermaptera; family Anisolabididae; genus Euborellia; species Euborellia annulipes. The sequence continues at coordinate 9,941 of JAKCPI010029913.1, read as the reverse complement.
ATTTAATTAATTTCTACAAAAACAAACCGGAAGACATGTCTTTCACTTAAATTAAGAGGAATTTTTTTTTTTTATTATTGTTACCATTAAATTGTTATAGTACGTAGTTGTAGTTAAAAAAAAAAAAACAAAAACTTTTATAACTATCCATATTAAGAGCGGGAAAGTTTTGCAATTTATTTTAGCTGTTCTCTATTTAAATTAATTGACCCTCGCCTTTACTTTGATGGTCAATTAACAAATGCGGGTCTATTTCTCTTGATAACCAAAATGGTCTTGTGGTAGGGGCACACCGAGTACAAATTGGTATCCAAATGGCTTAAATAAAATCATCGGATTGTCTAGGATCCGAACCCCAGGCCCTTGGTATACAAGGCAGGCGCGCTACCAACTACGCCAAGTCCGGGGGCTTTTGAGCAAATGAATTAATAAATATTTAATTATATAATTATCAAATTATTTATTCTCCCTAAATCCCACAAAATCAAAACAATTAATCTATTATGCAATTAAAATTTAAAAATTTAAACAAACATGTATGTGAGATTTAAATAGATTAATTATATAATTAAATTAAATTCTTAATTATATCTCGATGAAATAACGAAGTGGCTCCGGGCTTGGTGTAGGGGTTAGCGTGCTACCTACGTAAACCAAAAGTCGCGGGTTCGGACCCCAGGCAGTCCGATGTTTTTATTTAAGCCATTTGGATGCCAAATATTAATCAATAACGGATATCGTATAAAATCTTATATGGCCTAAGTTGCCAAAAAAGACTGTGTATGTGTGTGTGAATGCGGTAGCAATCGAAAAAGTGTGAGTGTCTAAAAAAAACAATCAAAAAAACTAAGTTAGAAATCTTGAAACGCAATTTTTATTTTTATTTTTTTACGAATAACTTCTCAACTACGGAACGGATTGTCATGAAATTTGCTCCAGGTCAAGAGGCTATCGTCCTAATTATTATGGCTGAGTTTTAAAAAGATTTGCTTCAGAGGAAGCCAAGAAAACCGTGGTTCACGATAATAATTTAACGTTTATTTTTACCATTCCCTGTTGTTTGATTCACTTCTAGTTTTAATAGATTCATAGGTCCATTAAGGACTACAAATTTGCCAAACCTCATCCTAATCCGATGGTAGATAGTCCCAGAGATACAAGAAAAACAAAAATAAAAAAGGCAAATCACAAGCATACACAAGCACACGCACGCACATTAAATGCATTTCTGGGATCACCGTCTCTGAGAGTAGATTTTTACAAATTTGGTACATTTAGTAATTATTTTTAATATATCAATTATTTAGCTGTTTTTTTTTTTACTTTTTTCTTTTTCTAAGATATACTGTTTTATTTATTTAATAACTAACCTCAATGCCCGCCTGCCTATAAATTCAGATAGAATAACAAAGCTAAACAAAAACAACAAAAGGTCATCCAGCACTATTTGAATAAGTTTTGTTTCAATTCAAAATGTAGATCGCTAAATGTAAGATACTTTGATTTGAATATATCCCTGAAGAAGACCACAGAATGAGTGATCGAAACGTTATATCCACAAAACAAGTATTTTCATTCAACTTTTACTCAAAAAATCATTTATTAAAACATTTAAAATGAAATATTTTATACATTTCTAAGTAAATTTAACACAAATCCATATCGTTTTGATAAATAATTACAATTTAAATAAAACAAAGACAAAAATGTCGAAATTTTATTATTAACGCCAAATTTCTAAAATTTTAAAATAATCTTTCCATTTCAGTTTTTCTCTGTCGATTTTATTGGAAATTCTTATAAAAACAAAATTTTGAATTAATATCCAACAAAACATATCGAGATTATGTTGAATTGTGCCTCAAATTGAAAATCGACATATTTTTCTTTATTTTATTTAAATTGTATTTAAATTGATTAAAATGATTTGTATTTGTGTTAAATTTACTTAGAAATGTTGAAGATATTTCATATTAAATGTTTCTTAAATTAGAGTATCATTAAGGTAGATTAGAACAGGGCTTCTTAATAAGTGACTAAAAGTTACGTTTTTATTGACGCACAGTGTATTTTATTTATTTATTTTTTTTTTTTGTGAAAACAAAGCTTTTTTTTGAATTTTATTTCCTTTGTGTAAATAAACTCATTGCATATAATCTATGAAAGCTCCCATTCTATCAATACTGTATTTATTTTCTCTATCAAACATATTCAAAATATTTTTTTTAATATTATACTCTCGTTGTTTAAATTTTAATTTTTATTGTTAGAAATTCGATAAGCCGTTTTATTATATAACGTTATTGATAAATAATTTTCATAAACTCTCTTAAAAAAGTAAAAAAAAAAAAAACAGGTGGAAATTAAAAGGTAACTAAATTAATTAAAAAAATGAACCGAATTGATAAATACGAAAATAGATTTAAAGCCCTTTGTTTTCATTAACGTTATTTTGCTCTTTTTAATATATTTTATCAATTTCCAATTATCGTATTTTTGTTGTGTAAAAAAGAAAGAAAAATTATTTTATTATAATTATTTATACATAAATGGTGATAATCGAAAAAATAAATAAAATATTACCTTCGTAATAAAGAAGAAATGGATTTAATAAAAGAAATAAGATTTATTTTATTAAAAAAATAAATTCGTCCATCGATTGAATTCGTAATCTTGGTTCAATTTATTGCTAAAGCAATCAAATAAATATTTATTTGAAACCGGGGGTCGGTGACCACAGGAATCAGCGTGTAGAACGTCCCCCGTTCGGTATTATGAATTTAATATAGCTATATGTAAAATTAAAACCCTAATGGCCTCTACAGTCAAAAATGGGAATATGTTGAAAAAAAATATGAGATGAATTTTTTCAACCAGGAGAGTCTTGTTTGAAAAGGATGGAATTTTTTCAATCAATGGTCAAAAAGACTGTTCATTAGTCAGTCAATATATCGTTTAAGATAGCAAGTTTGCGAGAGATTGGGCAAAATTGCTCCCCCTGGAGTCGAACCATGACCTCCACGCTTACGTAGCGGGTGAACTTCACTTATCCTAGCGTGAAAAAGTGAGTGTTAAAAAAAAAAAAAAAAAAAAAAAAAAACGTTTCGTAGGCTTAACCCAAAATTTGAATTTTCGCACTTTCGCCATTCAATACTCTCAGCAGGCGATATAAAAATTATAATTTTTGCTCTTCGAAAATCTATCTAGAAATTAATAACTAGGAATCGACCGAATATTCTGTTTCGGTTTCGGCCAAAAAGTAGCCGAAACCTGAGTCTGAAAAAAGATGGGATGAGAGACTCTCGCATGTAAAAAAAAAAAAAGGTCAAATGATTTGCACTTGAGGGAGAAAAAAAATTTCCGCAAAGCGGCGGAAAAAATTAAGTCCCCATAAAAAAAAGAAGGTAAAATGATTTTCATGGGAGGGGACCAAAAAAAAAAAAAATACAAGTTTCTGTTTCGGTTACGGTATCGGCTGAAAATCTTGTTTCGGTCGGACCCTAGGATTACTCAAAAAGTCATATGAATTTCGGGACCCGAATATTTTTCCTGGACTCTCCGTTATGGAGGTCCTTTATATCGTCTTTATCACAGTCAGACAGACAGACGGACTCTGCTATTATATATAGAGAGATTTTCAATTTGATCCTTTATAAAAAGGTCATTTAAATTTTAAATGAATATATTTGCAGAAAAAACAACAACAAAGCAATGAAAGTTCAAGATGGCTGTCTGATTGGCTACGAAATGAGAGAGCTCAATTTGCAAATGGTGTTGAATCTTCTTCTATATATATAATTTGCTAATAATGTCCGACCATCTGTCTGTCACGGTCTATTTAGGCAACTTCCCGTTGGAATTCTGAAATGAAATTTTATATGCTTAAGAGGACCTTCTCGGGATTACAGGAAAATTATTTTCATCCCGGAATTCCTATAACTTTTTGAGTTATTAATTCTTAAAGTTGCGATTTCTCCCATAGAAAATGTATAGAGAAATATTTATGTATTCTTTGCAGTTGTGTATTCTATGAAGGTAAAAAAATCCTCAAGCAGGCACTGGATTAGAATGGAATAATAATAATTTTCTTTTCGCCCTCGGGGCTTGGTGCAGAGGTTAGCGTGCTAATCTTGTATACCAAACGTCGCGGGTTCGGATCCCAGGCGATTTTATTTAAGACAATTGGATACCAAATGGCTTAAATAAGAATGCCTGGACCCCATATACCAGCGCAGTATATTAAATCAATAACGGATATCGTAAATGTCTTATATGGCCTGAGTTGCCGAAAAGACAGTGTGAATGTGTGTGTGAGTGTGAATGAGAAAAAAGTGTGAATGTTTAAAAAAAAAAAAACCCGAGCCAGCTAGCGGGGGTCTAGGAGGGCGAAGCCCCACGGCTAGTAGAATAATAAAGTGGTACAAAGAGATAAAATATAAATAGATATATGTATAGGAAAATGAAACGTTCGTACTAGAAGATGTCTCCAAAGTCAGCCTGTAAGTATAGGCAACCGAATTCCATATCTGTTTGTTGGGTTATCTATAGAATTAGGAGCAAGCATCAAATGAAAATAATTAATAATACAAGATATTGATTTTCGCTCGATCTAATCCTCTAAATAGCTTAGCTTATAAGATTTTCTGAAATAGATTCCAAGATTCGATCATCGAATGTCTTTTGATAGATGGTATTTTTTGAAAAGGAAAGAGCGATAAGGTAAAAAGATAAAAATCATGAATAGTATTGATAAAACATTAATAAATAATTAAACTGGAGAAAGAAAAATAAATCTTATAGAAGATTTTGAACTTGAAACTAAACTACAAATCAATTAACAACAAACAAGAACAAAAACAAAGATGGAGCGAAGGTCAATTATGTGAGAATACTGTTTACAATTCGACAAGGATATTTAGTGTGTGGAACATCAATCTAACAAATCTGGTGTGACTGCACACAACTTTCTCTTACCTTGTGTAATCGAAAGTTATGTTCTGTGCTTGTCACACCAGATGAATCAAAAAAATCTCGACTAGAATTTTGACATGAAACCAATACTTTCTCTCTATACAACAAATTTAATTCTTTTTGATTGATGAAAAAAACTTGACGGTTTTAGATTAACAACCAAACTTAGACTATAAACACTTTGCTCTAATAGAGCTCTAAGTTCGTGTCTAGGATCAAGTGCTCTTATTTAATCCTATCACAGAGAAAGGGCAATCCAAATATTTAATCTCTATTATAGAGGGAATCAAGGTGTGGTATATTATACTTGAATAGTAATCAAATTTTAAAGAGATTTTCTCTATAAAAATATAGAACACAAATTCCTCTTAAATGAAATGTGTTCTGTGCTTGTCGCGCCAAATTTTTTGTGTCAACAAATATTTAGTTTCCAAATTTTTAAAGTGAAACTTTTATTTGATCCTCTCAAATTTTTACGATCCTTTATCAACATGTCGCGTTGACGACAAAAAATATCTCCTTAATTGCTGAGAAAATATAGTGTCTTTTTCTGTTAATTAAAAATAGGAAAGTTGAAATTTAATATATATGACAAATTATAATAAAATAATTGTGAGATTTAATTATTCAATTTTTAAATTGATAAAATATAATTTTTAAAATAATTTAAAATGATTCAAATTACTAAATAAATATTGTTCTCAGTTTTTAACATGCCTCTATTGATTTTCCATTATCATTCCCATTTTCCAATTATTTTACAGTAATTATTATAATTATAAGTTAAGATTAGAAACGCGATTTTAATACCCTTAATTGAATAATTTTCTGAAAATTTTCAGTTAAACGCCTACAATCCGAAAAAGTTTCACTTGCATCGTGATTTCATAAAACCACACAATGATTTTATATTTTGTTAGCATCTTTACTATAAAGAACAAGAATAAATAAAGTGTGCTTTAAACAATTTTGTAAGCAAAATGAGAATATACATATGTAAAAAAATAATTGATTTTTGAATTTTAATCAAAATAGTTTGATCGAATTTTGAGAAAATCGAAGAAAAAAAAATGAAAAAGTTCATCAGTAAAGTACTATTATTTTTTAAATTAATCCAATATTCTACTTTCTCTCTATACGTATAGTTAAAATATCAAAGTAAATATTTAATTAAAGACGTTTCTTAACATTTATTTAACAAAAGGATCATTCGAAAAAAACGAAAAAAAAAGTTCTTTTTCTCTTCAAAGGTAAAATAATTTGCACACAAAAGACCTCAATAAAATAAATGTTTTCCAGCTGGATGATTTATATTGGTTGGAAAAAAAGAAATAAAAGAAAATTAGACAGAAAGAAAGAAAGTAGGTGCAAGTATGAATGGAATGGTTTATCTAAAAGTATTGATTAGGCTCCGTAGGCGCGAGAGAGAGAGGAGAGAGAGAGAGAGAGAACAGCAAGTGCTCTCTCTCCCTGAGCCTATGTATCGTATCGATTGGGGTGAAGTGAGTCGAGCCTCGCTTTTGGCGAGGCTACGTTCACGAAAAGGATGGGATGCCTCTCCCGCCAAGGACGTTGACGTTGACTTTGCCTTCGCCCTCGGTTCTATTTACTTACAAAAGAAGAAAAAAAACCTACACACAACCTGAAACGTGGGTCCATTTTAATTCACGAAAGAAAGAAAAAATAAATAAAAGAATGGTATCAATGGGAATCAATCCTAAATATATACTCTTAAAAAAAAAAAAAAAAAAAAAAATTAATTATATAACAATTTGTATTATTTTTCATTTGGGAGATTTAATTAGTTAACTTTTGTTGGCTATTTAAATTAATAAATATTAAAATTGTATTATTTTAATTAATTGGATTTAATTTTTCATAGAATAAGACAAAACTCGCCCTCGGGGCTTGGTGTAGGGGTTAGCGTGCTAACCTCGTATACCAAAAGTCGCGGGTTCGGACCTCAGGCAGTCCGATGATTTTATTTAAGCCATTTGGATACCAGATGGCTTAAATAGAAATGCCTGAACCCCATATATGTATATTAATCAATAATGAATATCGTAAAAGTCTTAAATGGCCTAAGTTGCCGAAAAGACAATGTGAATGAGAAAAAAGTTTGAGTGTTTTTAAACAATAAAAGACAAAACTCAATGCTGTCCAATGGCAAATTCAGGAGTTTCTGAGATTTTTTGCACCTCCCTTTTTGGGAATTTTCGGAATTTTCCTTGACTCTCCATAACGTCATCTACAAGAGTGTAAAATTTGGTTTTAAAATTACGGGAAGTTTGTCAAACAGCGTGACAGAGGGACGAATATTCGGCTATTATATATATAGAGAAGATTTTACATCTAATTTAACTTTGAAAAAAAAAAAAAATGGATATACTCGGCATTTATTTTTCTCATAAATAAGTTTGAACAAGGCCGTAATCAAAGGTATGGAGGGGATCCGGACGAAATTTTTTCCTCTCTTATCTTAAAAAAGTTTTTTCCTAGTAATTTATTTTTAACATTTTTAAACAATTTCTTTATTATTATAATTTAATGATAATAATGGGGGAGGGGGAGGTTTTAGACCTTATACTCCTTTCCTCCTTGGCTACTCGCCAAACTGTTATCTATTTCCAAAATCCGGATTAAATTAGTCAAGAAGAAAAACAAAATTCTTATTTAATTGTCTACGTTTCGGTTTCCAATCGTGCCCTTTCTCAGGCCAAATATACTTTGGTGTACCGGTATATAAATAAATTTTAAAATTATATCCAGGGCCGCTGAGAACATTACCGGGTTTCGGGGCTGAATCATAATACGATTCTCTTTTAAAAAGTTCTTTTTTTTTGTATAAGGTCTTTACAGCTCAAGATAAATTTTTCTCGCTTGAAACGGGAAGTGAACCTGAGACCTTAGGCATAAGAAAAAAAATGTTTAAATTTTAATTCGGAATTTATGTGCTACAGAGGGAAAAAATATTTTTTTTTTTTACAATTGGAAGATTTACGCTAGATCAGATGTATAAAGAAAGGACCGGAGAATAGAAGCCAGCATTTGATGGACCCTCTCACATCATCTTTAATTAGCATCACGCACTGATGATGACGTCACGTTCTGTATAAGTATATTGTTTGATGGCGTTTTTTTTTTATGCCTTTCCCATTAAAAGTATACATTTATTCTGAAAATATAATTCTATTTTCGTTAAAATACCCCCATCTGAATTTGTTTGTTAATGGAATAGGGCAACCGAAACGCCGACGACAATTAAAAAGCAAAAATTAAATAGGACAAGTTTTTATAAATAATTTATATTTCTCTTAGTTTTTATAAACTTTACTGACAAAAACAAACAAAATGTGAAATCGTTTTATGATTTTGAAGCTTAGTGACTATCATTTAAACAATGAGAAAGTTTAGGGCGTTCGGAAATTAAATTGATGACACCTGTGACGAAAGCTTATTAAGGGATTACAAGTCTAAGGATATTATAGGTGTAATTAAGAAGTTGGAAAAGCTATTGACGAGAAGAAGAAGAAGAAGGAAGAAATAACATTAATTTTGACCTCACTAGAATGCACCCTTGTTTAACAACGAGGGTTTTTTTTTTCTCTCTTGTTAAAATCAATCAGGAGTCTGAGGTTAAAAAATCTGGTGTGACTGTCGAACACCTTCGTTAATCGAAAGTTGTGTGCTGTGCTTGTCACACCAGATTTTTGGTGTCGACATATAATTAATTTCCGCCGATATATTTGAATTCAAGATGTAAAATTTATAAGCATGGGAAAATATTTATATTTTGTTACCGGTACCATTTCTCCTCTTTTCTACGAACTACAAGTGTGCTTCAAAAGATTTCAATGCCAAAATGAGAATATACATTTTAAAAAGCATCTAAAAAATAATTGATTTTTGAATTTTAAGCAAAATAGTTGGAGCAAATTTTGAGGAAATCGAAAAAAACTGAAAAAGTACATAAGTAAAGTACTAGTACTTTTTGGCAGATTTTGTTTAAAAGCTTCTTGACACGTGCTAATGGGGTGCCTAACTTAAATATAAAATTTCAACTTCATGGCTCTTTTCGTTCTTGAGATATTTACCATATAAAGACGATAAGGAGGAATAAAAACCAGCAGTTTTCTCTCTCAGGACTCCAATTTATTTTTGCACTGAGGATGGCCCCTGTATAGGAGCCGAAATATTTGCAAATAAATTGGAGTCCTGAGAGAAACTTTGCTGTTTTATTCTCCTTATCGTCCTCAACTACGATTCCCAGCCAAAACAACTACTGTATTTACCATATATGTATATATATATTTCTTTGACAAGTGTAAGGTCTGTAGTTTTACAAGAAAGAAAGTTCCGGTGTACTATACTTATTTTATTGAAGATGTCTTGGTGGAGAGAGTGAGCTCGGTAAGGGATCTTGGGATAATTTTTGACGCTGAATTAACTTTTAATAAACAAGTAAATAAAGGATTTAAAATGTTAGGTTTTGTAAGACGTAATTCTGGGAACTTTAAGAATTTGTCTACTCTTAAGATCTTGTATAAGATCGCACTTGGAGTTTGCGCCGTTGATTTGGGATCCTCTGTATGCCACCCAGATCAATGGGATTGAAAAGGTTCAGAGAAAGTTTTTAAAACACATGTTCTATGTAAAGTTTGGTCTCCCCTGCTACTCATATGGATATGAACAACTACTCGAGATCAAGAGTCTCTCCGAAAGAAGGGAGGGACTCAATTTATAGTAATATCTGTGATCTGTTGGGCAATCGCTGGGATTGCTCTGAATTATTGGCCAGAATTGGATTTAGGTTCCAGCGTTTGCTCTCAGATCTGGATCCCTATTTTACTTAGCTCCAATTAAAACTAGGATGTGAGAAATTTCTCCAGTTTTTAAAAATGATCTCCGAGTATTCAAGGAGGGATAAATATATAGGTAAAAGAGAAAGAAAAGAGAATATCTAGCGTTAT
>JAKCPI010029912.1:0-13502 GCA_023213315.1 Euborellia annulipes | reverse complement strand
AATATACATTAAGGAGCATCTAAAAAATAATTGATTTATGAATTTTAATCAAAATCCCCGGAGCGAATTTTGAGAAAATCGAAAAAAAGTGAAAAAGTACATCAGTAAAGTACTAGTACTCTTTGGCCGATTTTGATTAAAATCTTCGTGTCACGTCCCATGGGGGGTGCCTAACTTAAATATAAAATTTCAACTTCTTTATTTTACAATTTGTCTTTACTGTGCGACTAGTCACACCACTTTCATTTTCTAAATTGACTCTTGAGTCATCGGATTGAGAGCAGACATAATAATAAAATATAAAATGGGTGACAATAAACGTATTTCCGAAAGAAATTAACAATATTATCGTTAACAATGTCATTATATTAGAATTTGCGTTAAAAGGGAGCTCAGAAATGAGAGATTAATTTTCCCCTATGGATGGAAATCCTATTAAAATGACCCAGGAATAAATTCAAAATTAAATCAAAGAGATTTTACATCCCAAAAAAAAAAAAAAAAAAAAAAAGTAAAGATTTGAAATCAAAGAGATCAAATATGGCGTCTTTTTTTTCTTTTGAATTTTTTTTTCTAAGCTCTTTAATTAATTAAAATAATTTTATTAATTAAAAAAAATCCAATAATAATAATATTACAAATATTTTACTAATTTAATAAAATATTTATTTTGAGGTTAATTTCAAAAGTGAGGTTAATATTCTCCAAGAAATTTTCATATTATTGGAAAAAAAAAAAACATGATAAAAATGCCTTTCAATTTTTTTCTTACCTCTTTTTTTTTCTTTGGTTCTCCATTTTTCATCCCCCATGTCAATCCTTCAACTCCTTTTTTTTTTTTCTTTTCATTTGACATTTTTTTTATTTTGAATTTGATATGCACGATATATAATTTATTATCTATAAAAGAAATGACAAAGTCACTAAGAAACAAAAAAATTGAAACATAGGTCTATATATCATCAATTCTATTTTAATGTTTTGTTTTGATTAAATAATAATTATTATTAATTTTAATAATGGAAATTAATTAATAAATATTAAAATAATGCCAAATTTTGACAATCATTCATTAAATCAAAGAGATGTAGATCATATATAAATATATGTATACCTATATATAAAATTTAAAATTAATTATAGTGTCATTATAATTAAAATTCGCTATTATCTGTACATCAAGTTCTGTTTGAGGATGAAATTTTATTTTTTATTGTGTTTATTACAAAAAAAAATTCCTTTTATTCATTGTTGTGGTTAGAATAATGCAATATTAGAGTTGTAATATCTTTTAAAAAACAAGGTAAATTTCTTCTTTTTTTTTTTTTTGTTTGTTTGTTTTCTTATATTTATTGAGTGTCTGTCCGTCTGTCCGTCTCTATACGTATATGAGAGGATAAAATCTTACTCCCATTTTTTTCTTCATGGTTGGTTCAACTCCTAGCTAACGTCATCCTTACAAGATGCTCTCATATTTCACATACCTTTTTTTTTTTTTTTTTTTTTTTGTTCCTCTCTTGGTTCTTTCTTCTTCTCTCTTATCATCAAACACTTGATGGCATCTCAACAGACATTCGTTTTATATCAAATATCTTGATTACACTGACTGACCTCATCACTTTATTTTTTTGATTTATTTTCTTATAATAAGAGATAAACTCTTCTTTTTTTTTTTTATTTTTACTTTTTTTTAGTTGAAATATAAAATACTATAGGCCTAGATATTTTCAGAAATTCTTTCATTGATGTATATAGCGTTTTTTTAGTTGTATATTTTTTAAATTAGAAAACTTAAAAAGTGAATTATTAATTTCATTTAGAACCGATTGCTTCAGTTCTAATTAACTCGCTATCCCTGGGATATGAAATTACCTAAAATACGGAGTTTCAGTCCTCTAGTTCATAGGGGGGTGTCTTAAAAATTGATGTGAATTTAAAAAAAAGCAAGTTGAACAAAAGCACATAAAATAAATTAGTCCACGTCTTCACATAGAGAAAATCTTATTTCTTCTTCTTCTTTTTTTGCATTAATCACGCGGTTCGGGGTCGGCGGTCATGGGTTTTTGCGACTGTGAAGGAATAGTACAGGCCAACCCGACGCGGTCTGACGCCTGTTGAAAATAGAGAAGGGAAGAGACTGAAATCCAAAGAACAGTATTGCCAGTCCCAGCTAGGAGAACTCGTGCTCGCCATCCTAGGGGCACGAAAAAAGTATCGATACTTTCGATCCGATACTAGTACTTTTGTTACTTTTTTACTCATATGATTACTTGATTGCCGGTATAGAATGAAAAGTACTCATTCAAAAATAAATTTTTTTTAGTCTTTTCGGCATCTTAGGCCATATAAACTTTAAACGTTACACAAATATTTTAATTACAATTCTGCAAAGAATTGCATGTTCTTTTATTTATTTATTTTTTTTTTGCTCGAGAAAAATCTGGTGTGTCTGGTCGCACAGCACACAACTTTGTCTTACTTTCGACAATCGAAAGTTGTGTACTGTGCTTGTCACACGAGATTTTTTGTGTCAACATATACTTAGTTTCCGGCAATAGGCCTATATTAGAATTCAAGATATAAAATTTAAATATATACATTATATTTTGTTACCATGGCTTCTACTTTTCCTATTAAGTACAAAAGTAAAGTGGACTTCAAACAATTTTGTCTACAAAATAAGAATATAGGTACATTTAAAGAGCATCTAAAATGTAATTGATTTTTAAACAAAATCGTTAAAGCCAATTGAGAGAAAAATAAAAAAAATACATCAGTAAAGTACTACTAGTACTACTATTTGGTCGGTTGGAATGAATTGGACATGAATACTTAGCTAAAGTATAAAATTTGAGTATCGAGAGTTCGTTCCTTATTGAGTTATTTTATTTAATCCCCATTTTTTGAGATTTCAGTTGAAATTCATTCCAATGATTGTGAAAATGACGTCGAATTCAAGCTAAAAGGGAATCGCCTCCTTTTAATGGCAATTTCAAGAAAAGCAATCAAACAGGCATTTAAAAGCAATAAAATCTCTTTCAGAGAAATTTACATAAACATTATGTTTTGATATTTTAACTGGAATCGATCTTCTTGAAATTTAAGATTTTTTCACAATAAATTAAATTGATTTCAAGTGAAATATCAAAGAATGTGGGTTCATGGGAATTACTCAAAAACGAAAAAACTCTCGATACTCAAATTTTATACTTAAGCCAAGTACCTATGTCGCAAGTATTTCAAGAAATTTCAATCACATCAGCCAAAGGGTACTAGTACTTTACTAATGTACTTTTTCAGTGTTTTTTCGATTTCTCAAAATTCGCTCTAACGATTTTGATTAAAATTCAAAAGTAATTATTTTTTAGACACTCTTTAAAAAGTATATCAATAAAACTTTAGGTGAAAATAGTTTAAGTACACTTTACGCTGCGATTCAGCCCAGGAAGCCCTGGCGATCATTACTCTGAGGAAGGGGGCATATATCACACTGATCTTCCGGTGTTCCCTTTGTTCGACGTTAAGAGCCTAAGATGACGAAATGTCTTTAAAAAAAGAAAAAATATTCAAACTTAAAAAAATACTTGATACTTAGTGGTATCGATACTTTCCTATCAAGTACAAGTACAGATTCTTTATTTTCGAAACGACATCCCTACACCATCCTCTTACCCACAAGATGTGGATCCCTGAGTTTATAGTGAAAATTTTATTTAATTTTTTCAATAATAAATTCAAAACATTGAAGTAAAAAATTTCCTTTCATAAGTTCTCATTAAAATCTTTTTTAAATATAAAATTTTCTTTTTTTCCGGCTAATTAAAAACACATTTATAATAAATAATTTGCGAGAATTAAAATACCTATTTTAAAATTTTATCAATTTACTCCAATTGCCATTAAAAATCTAAAAATCAGGTGTGACTGGCGCACAGCACACAACTTTCTCTTACCTTCGGTAATCGAAAGTTGTATACTGTGCTTGTCACACCAGATTTTTTGTGTCGATATGTATTTAGTTTCCGACAGTACGGTTTTCAACATGTCAAATTTATATGTAAAAGATTTATATTCTTGCAACCATTTCTCCTATCTTTCCTATGAAGTACAAGAGTAAAGCGGTCTTCAGAAGATTTCAATGACAAAATGAGAATATACATTTTATAGAGAATCTAAAAAATAATTGATTTTTAAATTTTAATCAAAATCGTTGGAGAGAATTTTGAGAAAATCGAAAAAAATTTAAAAAGTACATCAGTAAAGTATTAGTACTTTTTCGATTTTAATTAAAAGCTTATTTTCACGCCCCAAATATAAAATTTCAAACTCCTAACTCTTTTCGTTCTTGAGATATTTTGTCCTCCTTCGGATTCTTTTCCATCACAGTATACGTAATATGACCGTGTCATCGTCGTCTTTCCTTTGATTATTCCTACTTTGTTCTTTTCCTCTATCCACACTTTTCATTCAAAGTGACGCCACCTTCTTGAAGCCTCTTTTAAACTCTTCTAAGATTCTTCCCAAGCTCCTCAGGGCATTTATTTGTGACCATTTAGGAACTTCTGACACCATGTTTCTAGCTTTTGACTTAGACTGGGGGGTACGGGGAAAATAAAACAACGTTATTCTTGTTTATTAGTTTATCTTTTTACAACAATACACTACAAACAAAACAGCCACTCACATCACACCCTGTACTTAGACACCTGGGGAAATATACAAAAAGGAACGAACTAGAAGTAAAAAACAAAAATGGGAGTGTTCAAAAAAAAAAAAAAAAGAAAAAGAAAAAAAACTGACGGAGGGAAAATTGGCAAGAAAACATCTAAAAAATGCAAATACTTGGATTTTTCTGTGTCCATCGGCAGAACTTGAGACCTCCATATTCAGAAGCAAGCATCAAAGGGACAAAAAATTGCTGTGCGACCAGTCACACCAGATTTTTTGAGATATAAGCGACTTAAAATGAAAGGAAAATATTAATACGAAAAAGACATTAAAAATGTAATTTCACAAAAAAATAGATTTTGAGGGAATTCAAAAAAGTCAGTCAAATGCCATCAGCTTAAATTAACGTAGCATAGCAACACCAGATTTTTACTTTCTCTACCTATGTATATATGTAATATATAGAGAGAAAGTATTGGATTCATGTCAAAAATTCGATGTCGAGATTTTGATGGATCTTCACGTTTTGAGGTCCCCTGAATCCAAAAAAGTGGTTTTCGCGACATGGTCTGTCTGTCTGTGTGTGTGTGTGTCTGTGAACAAAATATCTCAAGAACGAAAAGAGCTAGGAGGTTGAAATTTTATATTTAAGTTAGACACCCCCATGGGACGTGACACGAAGCTTTTGAACAAAATCGACCAAAGAGTACTAGCACTTTACTGATGCACTTTTTCAGTTTTTTTTCGATTTTCTCAAAATTTGCTCCAACGATTTTTTTTAAAATTCAAAAATCAATTATTTTTTAGATGCTCTTTCAAATGTATATTCTCATTTTGTGATTGAAATCTTCTGAAGACCACTTTACTCTTGTATTTCATAGGGAAGATAGGAGAAATGGTTGCCATGGTATCAAAATATAAATATTTTCCCATACTTATAAATTTTACATCTTGAATTCAATTGTACCCTACTGTCGGAAACTAAATACATTTAGACACAAAAATCTGGTGTGACAGCACAGTACACAACTTTCGATTACCGAAGGTAAGAGAAAGTTGTGGCTGGCGCCAGTCACACCAGATTTTTTTTTTTTAGTTTATTAAAAAATATTGAATTATTTTGGACTAGAAATTAATTGGTATTTGATTGTCTGTTTGGGAAAAGTGAGAGGGAAAGAGAGATCAAAGAAAGAAGACAGACAGACAGACAGACGCACACTTCTCATTTCGACCCCCTTGAGTAGTCAGAGAGACCTTTCACTAATGAATGACAACAAAAATCCTTTACCGTTACGCTTTCTTCTTTCAAATGCACACGCTAAATTTATAATAAAATATTAATTAAATTTTATTTTGCAACATTTTCTTTATTATTTTTGTATCAAAGTTACGGTACGGACGATTTTGTTAAATAATTGCTGTGTAATTAACATTCGTTTGTATATTTGCACAAAGGGGTTGTACAAACTCGTTCTAAACAATTCACGTAGGCCTAAATAGAAAGAAAAAGTTTGTAATGTGTGTGTGTGTATATATGTATGTATGTGTAATTTTGGAATGTAAAAATCAAACTCAGGAAACTTATTGTAACATCATGCTTTTTATGTAAACACTTGCTTTGATAATTGTGACTAACTTCATGGAAATGAGTGAAAATAGCGGGAAAATTTGAATCTAACTTCACAGAAATGCCAACAGATGGTGCTGACGTCGATGTATATAAAAAGGCAAGTAACGGACATGACAGTGAGTTCACTTGAGAGTGTACAGTACTTGATAACGGCTGCAAAATAAGCAGTCGAAACGTTGTACAGTATTTATATATTCTTAATAAATATTTAATACAAAAAATGTGGTCTATAATTAAAAATTCTCCTAATAATAAAACTGAAAATGTACATTTTGGCAGATTTTGTTCAAAAGCTTCGGGGTCACTTGGCAAGAGAGTATCTAAATTAAATTTTAACTTGCATGAAATAAACTATGGTTATTTTTTTTCAATAAACAAATCCTAAATAAATACAAATTGGATAGTACTGTATAAAATGTTCCAAAGGTTATTTTATAGTGCATTAATGCATATTTTAAGGTTTCATAAACATCTGTGCTCGAATAATCACAGATTTATGCTGAGGAACTTTGACAGATGAAACAAATTAATCTTTATTTATAATTAGAATTCAAGGCGCATGTTTTGTTCTATCCTAATATTAGTCCAAGGGATATTATTTAGACCCAGTGGCGTAACGTTTTTTAGCTGCCCCCCCCCCCCCCCCGGCACCCCCCCCAAGGTCTGGGGCCCTTCCGCATCGCCGGGTTTGCGGGGGTGTACGTTACGCCACTGTTCCTGACTGTCATAAAATGAGTAATAATGAAAAAAAAAGCGGTAGATTGCATATTGTTTCTGTCATTTATATTCGTGAAGTTAGGATGCTTGTGTTCCTAATATCATCCCTTTGTTAAATCTTAAACAAGACATTGCGTCTCAGCTATCTTAACAGAGACTTTGGCTCTAATTCACCATATATTGAAATTAATCAAATATTAGGTTATCTGATTGGTAGCAAAATGGCGACGAGATCTGATGCAAGCAGACCTAAGAAGTACAGTGGAGCCTCGCTTAACGAGCATATTCGTAAACCGAAACACTCGTTATGCGAACGACGCTCGTTATGCAAGTCATTCTTTTACAATTTGATTTACTCGTTATGCAAATCATTTGTTATGAGCAGTGCTTGCTAGATTTTACAATTAATTATATACTAGCTTAACGCCCTCTAAATTTACATTTGCTCAAAAAAACCAAACTTTTTTTTTAAGCCCTTTTCGGCATCTGACGTCATACAATCACTTCCTCCACTATTTTTTAGTATTTTAGATCATCTCTGTTTTATTCGATGGCCTTTAAACCAACTAGTCTCTTTGATATTTCATTTTTGTTGGCAACAAAAAAAAAAATCAACCTTTTGTTAAAAAAAAGATTTGTGAGTGACAATCCCAGTTCCAGAGGGTTGGACATTAAATCCAGAGGACCAGGTGCAGACCAAATAGGCGATGTGTAATTATTACTTGTATGTAGGTATGAGGGTGAATGTTATTATGCTTGGCAACGATTTGCTTTCAAGCTTCCCCCACCGTCCTTCAATACACTCGCAATTGAGTTGTTCCGGCTATAATTGAGGCAACTTGTTTTTTTTTTGTATTAAAATTTCCATCTATCTCCAAAGCGGTTAAAGATATTTAAATAAAACTTGTTCTATTCAATTTGTGATATTGATTTACATAGAAAATGAATACCCACATGGCTAATTTATGAAATTGTTAGAAAATTAAATACACATAATTTTATTATTGTTTACAATTAATTAATATTTTTATTTTATCTTGTTGAAATATTTGTATAAATAATTAATTAATTAAATTCAAATATCATTCACTTTACAAACAAAACAAAATATAGTCATGTGTGTATTCATTTTCTATGTAAACAAATATCACAAATCGAATAGAATAAGATTTATTTAAATATCTCCAACGGTTTTTGAGATACTTTTAAAATACCCAATTTAATTTTGAATTGTTAACTAGAAATTAGAGTGTATTCAGAAAAAAAAAATCACTTTAATGGAAACGAATATAAAAAAAAAATAATAAATCACTAATTCATACTTCATAACGTTAAATAACAATTTATAAAAACGCGAGTCTATATTTCACAAGCCATTTTCTCCGATTATAATTTCAAATTACTTTTTCTCTTTCCCTATTTGATGTGAAAGGAAGGAAGCTTTGAATAAAAAATCTCATTTTTTTCCCTCCATCTTCTTTGCAACTACGTATTTATATAAAAAATTATCATGGATAATATATTCAGACTCGGGCCCATCTTACGCCATTTAGAGTGACTAAAATCACAAATAAATTTTACTTCTTTATTCAAATATTAATTTGTTCAATTTTTTTGTAGAGATTTAAATTCATGCTAGTCGCTTCGCTCCCCTGGACCCCCTGCGGCGGTCCCTCGCCTTGTAGTTATTAATTCTTAAAGTTACGATTTCTCCCATAGGAAATGTATAGAGAAATATTTATGTATTCTTTTCATTTGTGTATCACATGAATGTAAACAAATCCTCACTGGATTGGAATGGAATAATAATAATTTTATTTCCTTAATTAAGAAGAAAAGGCGAGGATCCGCCGCAGGCAGGCCCGAGCCAGCCGGAGGGGGTCCAGGGGGAAGCCCCCGGCTATTCGCGAAGCCCGCCGAAGGCGTTGAATATTAATTGTGAATTGGACAAGTTGTCTTCATCAGTGTTGGTTTGTACATTAAGTGATAAAATATTCTCCTCCAGGAACAAATCTTTTTTTATCCAACTATCCAACACTTTTCTATATACGTACAGTCAGTGCCACAAGTGCCTGATGTGCTCGAGAATGAGCTTAGTCAATCAAACTTTCTTTTTATTTTAATGTTACTAAAGGGAAAAAAGTTACTTTTAAGACAAAACGTCCGATGGCTAAGCAATTTCGTTTTAGAGAGTACCTCAGGCACTTGTGACTTCGACTGAACATTAATTAATTTTCTGTGATTCTAACTAATGTATATCGATCTGTTTGTTTCTGGAGAAAGATTTTTTTTATTGAAATTAAAATAGATTTTTTTTTTTTTTTAATTTTACTCAAAAAAATAAAATTATTTGTCTTTAAACGCGCGCACAGTATTAATTAATTTTCATCAGGTTTTTTTTTTATCATCTCTTTTTGTCTCTCTCTTATATGATTTATTTATCCATTCAACCACACAAACAAACTACGTAGTTTTCAACATTATTATTTTTCATTAACCAAACAAAAATATTGTTTTTTGTTTACATAAAACTTAAATTAAATTGATTAAAAAAAATTATTTTTAAATATTATAGATCTAAAAAAAAAAATCTGGTGTGACTGGTCGCACAACACTCTTACCTTCTGTAATCGAAAGTTATGTTCTGTGTTTGTTACAGCAGATTTTTTTGTGTCTCCAACAATAGTTCCATTATAATTAGTACTTCAAACAATTTAGAGGGCAAAATGAGAATATACATTTTAAAGAGCATCTAAAAAATAATTGATTTTTGAATTTTAATCAAAATCGTTGAAACGAATTTTGAGATATGCAGCCGGTGGCTTTTTTTAGGTGGCAACGTCTTTTACTTGACTTCAAACTATTTTTACTTTCTCTTACCTATACATTTCCATAGTAACAATATAGGACAGGTGTGGCCAAACTTTTATCCATTAAAGGCGACTTTTGCTTAAAAAATGAGGTTTTGTGAATGATTTTAGAGTTTAGCAATCTACAGGGGTTTAAACTTTCCCGCCGAGTGCTCACATGCGTTAAAATGACGTCATATCGTAAAAAAGAAAAAAAAGCACCCGGGGTATTGTACCAATTCTAAAAATATATTCCCCTTATATATATTATATTATATATATATCCCCCTACTAAAAATATATTGAGATTAGATGGTCAAGTAGATATGCATTGCGCAAAAAGGGCAATGAGGTTTTTCGAGAAAAAAATTGAGTTAATTACTCGGGATTTTTTTATTTATTCTATTAGAGGTTTTCTTCTTGCATAAATTGACATCACATTTAGTCTGATCTGATTAGCCGTTTGGAATCTACAGTGGTTTAAACTTTCAAATTAGAATTTACCGCAGCGCGGTAAAATGAAATGATAGGAAAAAAATAAATGGTGAAATCTTTAGCTGAAAAATCATTCTTTCTAGACGTATATTCATCATAATTATATCTCTTAAGACAGAGGAGTTATTCAAGGCGCTTAATTTTTTCGTGCATGCCTTCCTACCCGGCCACTATATAAACATGCGTTTAGTTTTAGTGTTTAGTTTATGCGCATTTCGACGTTAATACGTCAGCTATGAGACAAACTGTTATTAACAATCTTATTTATATTCAAACGCAGATGGCAGCACTGCTCCTCTACTCGTTATATATGCTTAAATTACAATTATACAATTTATAAAATATTGTATAATATTATAAATTAAATTAATATCCATGTAATGTAAGTAGATATAGTTTTATTTTATATAAAATTTTATTTTAAATTTTAATAATTTAAGCATATATAACGAGAGAGGCACAGTGCTGCTATCTACAATTGAATATAAATAAAATTGTTAATAACAATTTGTGACGTATTAACGTCGAAATGCGCATAAAATGAAAATTAAAATCTTTAGAAACTTAACCTTGTGTTATTTATTTATCTATAATTAGATGATAATTAAATTAAATTTACAAATGTTTCAACTAGGGCCAACGGTGAATTCTTTGGATTATATTAAATAAACACTAATTGATAGAATTATAGGTTGGAAGTGTCGCAGAAAAGTGAAAGAGTATTTTTTTTTTCTCTCTATTAATTTAATCATCTCGAATCTATTTTTTTTTCTTTTATGATATCGTTAACATAATTAATTCCCTATTTTTTTTCTCTTCTTCTATCTCGCTCTTTATTAACTAAATGAACATTTTTTTAAACCTATATAATATTTAATGTCTGAATAAAAAAAAAAACAAAAACAAAAGAGTTTAAGCTCAAAAAATCGTTAAAATGCTTATAACTTAATTAAAATTTAATTAATGATAAAAAGTTTTAAACATGCTCAAATGGATGTTTATTTTACTATTTTTAATTTACGTAATATGATATGAGAGAGTAAGCAAAGAAGAGAATAAAATAAAAATTTTATTTTTTTTTTTCAATGTTTTTTGAATATATTCAGAGAAAAATTATTATTTCATTTTTTTGCTTCGCTTTTTTTTTTTAATCTAATTTTTAAAAATTGCATAATTATTATTATTTTTTTTTTAATTTTTAAACACCCTAAATTAACCTTAAAAATAGTTTATAGTAGCATATATTCTATGGTGTGCAAAATAATGATTGATATTAACTTTTATTTTCATGTATCTCAAAAAAGGTTTGAGATATTTAAATAAAACTTGTTCTAATCAATTTGTTATAGTCGTTTACCTAGAAAATGAATACCCACATGACTATATTTATATTATTTTAAAAGCTGTTTCACTAACTCAAGAGAGCAAACACGGTTTGTAGGTAGAATAAATAAAATTAGTACTCTTTCTCTTTTATTTTTATTAGTATTCGGTGAACGTTTCGCTTCCAATTAGAACACCGAAAATGTTGACGTTTACGTTGATCAGGTGAAACTTTTAATTGAATTTTTTTTTTTTTTTAATATTTTAAACAAGACATTGCTCAGACTGTTCTCGTGTGGTTCATTGGTTTTTTATTTTAATTTTACCTTTACAAAGTATTCGTATATAATATATAATCGGATGACGTTCCACACGCTTATTCCTCGGAGCCACCCATCCAATATTTCGCCGTGCTTGGTATTACTTAACCGCAACGATTGCGATGACTGTTGCAGGCGTTCATTGAGTTGCGTGTTTTATTAGAGAGCATATAGTTTAATAGATCAACTTTAATTAAACATAGTCATGTGGGTATTCATTTTCTATGAAAACAAATATCAGAAATTGAATAGAATAAGTTTTATTTGAATATCTCCAACCGTTTTTGAGATACGTGTAAATAAAATACTCTGATGATGACAACGCATTTCAATATTTTTCAAAGTCAAGAAATATACAATAACTAATATCGAGTTTCCTATACAATTAAAAAAAAGAAGGTATTAGCAGTAAGAGAGCCTAAAATAATGAATTCTGTGTATTAAATCTCAAGTTTACTCTAATTCTTTTCTCCTTCTCTCTTTTTTTATTAAACCCTCTTTTCCCTTTTTTTTATATCAATGCTTGCATATTAAAAATTCTCTTACTTAAAAAAAAAGATCTTTTTTTTATTTATTTATTCATTCAACCATTCATAA
The DNA here is from genome assembly GCA_023213315.1 of Euborellia annulipes. Classification (NCBI taxonomy): domain Eukaryota; kingdom Metazoa; phylum Arthropoda; class Insecta; order Dermaptera; family Anisolabididae; genus Euborellia; species Euborellia annulipes. The sequence continues at coordinate 903 of JAKCPI010029912.1, read as the reverse complement.
AATCTCTCTTATCTTTTAAAATCGATTTTAATCATTAAAAAGAAGAAAAAAAAAGTTTTCAAAAATTATAATATCTCTCTGACTATTTAATTATTTCTTTTTAAAAGCAAAGTTGAGAGATCGGTGTCCTTTTACGAGAGAAATTCTCGCTCCTCAGGCTTGACTTGTCCTTATAGTTGACCGCCTCTCCGAGATGCTCAAAATTTAATTATATAACAATTTTTATTATTTTTCATTTAAATAAATTTTCAACAAGACTGTGATTGTTTTTTTATTGGTGAGGCCAAACATCCTATGACCCCCGGGAATCGAACCCAGGATCTCCGCCTTTCCGGGGCGAGGGTCCGGTGGCCTGTAGCAATGGATAACACGCCTATGCCCCGGAAAGGCGGAGATCCCAGGTTCGATTCCCGGGGCCCATGGGATGTTTGGCCTCACCAATAAAAAAACACTCATATCTATGACTTGTTTAGGTATTTTGAATACTATTATCTTATTCAAATATATATAGATATTTAGCTTAATTTTATTTAGCTTTAATCTTTCATTAGGCAAAACTCAATGCTTTCCAAAGGGCAAATTTTGGATTTTCAATTTTGTGCGCCTCCCCTTTTAAGAATTTGTGGACCCGAATATTCTTCCTGGACTCTCTATATATAGATAGTCCAGGAAGTTTCCTTTACTTATAAGTAAACAGAGCGTGACAGTCATAGTCGGACAGATAGACGGACATTAGAATTATATATATAGGTCTATATATATTTCTCTACAAATTAATTCACTTCATCTTATAATTTATTTCACCCTTCATTTTATTTATTTATTTGAACAAATGACATCATCAGATTGTTCAATCTCACTCTCCCACGACGATTCTTTCGCGTATGAGTCCAGTATGTTTTG
>JAKCPI010029911.1:0-11964 GCA_023213315.1 Euborellia annulipes | reverse complement strand
CAATAAAGACTGTTTATTACTAAATAGAGGTTCAATTAATTGGCTGCATCCTCTTCCTATTTTAACATAGCATCTACAGCCAAGTTCTATTCAATTTACCCAAAATTTTTAAATATAATAGTTTTATGTTCAAAGCCCAATAGATTATTTGTTTTGTTTTTATAATAATATTTACAAAACTTATATTTTTAAAAACACATTTAATAGATAGATCAATTATTTTCATAATATAATTTATATATCTTGGTAATAGCAAAAGGTATGTAATATCAACCAATTTTTTGGAGTGCAAAAGGAAACAATTTGAATGATTTTTTTATATTTTTTCTATATTTTCAATTAAATTGGATTTCAGACAAATTTTTTTTGGGCTAATAAATGGGGTTGAGCAAGATTAGAAAAAAAAAAATACTTTTAAACATTCCATTAATAAATCACATAATAAAAGTGAATAAACAATAAAATTGAAAATATATATACATTTATATATATATAAATGTAAAAAAAATATTATATTTACCTATATGAATTGGAAATGTCTTGTCTCCAATAGATTTTTTTAAAACTTTTCCTCTTCAAAAAGTGACATTATTCTATAATATTTTTCACAAATTTTAAAAATAAAAAAAAAAACAATAATATTTAAATAATAATGATCAATTTGGCATTATTAAATATCGATAATATATCAAGATTTGACACTAGTCACAGAATACAGTAGCGGAACCAGCGCTTGCAGCGGTACCAAGCGGAGCATAAGAGAACCAACAAGAGTGTGTGAGATTTTGAATTCAACAAATTCTTGTATCAATTAAAAGATTAATAATTCACTTTAGGTGCTCGTCTTAGAAGAAAATATCTCCTAATACTGATATAATTTTTTTTTTTAACAAATAATAATTTATTGAATCATATACATCTTTATATTATTTTTTATTAGCGTGAGATTTAGGACTTTTCTTTGCCTCGCCGGGTCCAATGTTTTCGAGTAAATCTGTATACTTTTTGGCCAAACTCATTCTTACAATGACCGGTTCTTGTTTGGTATCCATCCTTAGAATTCGCAACCGATAATTATCGACAAAAATACAAGCGGCTTCATTGGTACCACCACAGTATCTCGATGACGAAAACACGGTTAAGAGTTTACCTTTACATTGGATCTGACAAATAACAAAATATGTATAAAAATTTTTTATACATTATATTTTTAATTTTTAAAACCTTCCCAATATACTGATGAAGATAGGAGGCAGCCTGGTGGTTATTAGTGAGAAGGATGAATAAATAAAATCCAGAGATGATTTTCAGGCCAATTTATTTGCTTCCGCTATGGGTCAACTTTTCGGAGTCAAAACGAATCCTTCTTCAGGACCATGCGGTGTCAAGAAAAACAAATATCCCTCAATTTTGTCATTTAAAGTTGTGAATTAAGCGGGCTCGGGAGCGAAGTGGTTACGCATGTTTTTTCCCGATAAGATGGCGTAGTGTGTCATAAAAAGTATGACCAAAAATCGAGTAATTCACAAATTTGCCAAGAGATGTCAGAAAGGTAGCTAATTATTTTTAATGCATTTGGTTGATCATTGATCTTTTAACAATAAATTCTTTATAAATGTTATTATATATTATGTATCTTTTATAAAAGCATAAAAATATATAAATATAGGCAAGATATAGGCTAATACTATATCGGCTGTTAGACTAGCCGGCCATCTATTGCAAGAATGCTGTACTAATTTAACAGTTGATTTTTAAATAAATCATCTAAGCTTATTTTAAAAAATTTCTTGATTAATATGTAATTAATAATAACAATAAATTCATTTTTAAATTTAAAAAAAAAATTAAAGATTATTGGGACAGATTGTTTTTTGTATTTGCTTGATAACAAAAAAATTAATTATAGTTCGATGTCCCAACAATCTCTTATGAATTCAATTCATTTAAAAAAAAACCGCATTGAAAAATTCCTTATAATAGTCTAGTTTTTTTTTAAAGTACGTTTAGACGTCGTTCCTGAACCCCCTTAATCACGCTAGTACACATGTGAAAGGCAATGGAGCCAAACGAAAAATGACAAAATTAAGGGTTCATTTGTTTTTCTTGACACCGCGTGGTCCTGAAGAAGAAGTCTTTTTGGCTCCGAAACGTTGACCCATAGCGGAAGGAGTTAATCCAAATAAATCGGCCTGAAAATCATCTCCGGATTTTATTTATTCATCCTTCTCACTTTCCAATTTATTTCTCTTAAACATGGAAAAAGGGATGTAATAGACAAGAATGGAAGATCTAACTTACCGAAGAACCAGTCTGCTGTACTTCATGAGCTCTTACGACATGACTAATATTATTAATCACCAGGAAACGATCTAGAGCATCTTGGCTAAATACGTGACCCGTTCCTCGGCGGACGTTCGTTGCGAATCCTTCATTCGCCCTCAGCTCGCCGAGTTGAGCTTCAGATTGTCTCTTTCTATAAAAATAAATATAATATAAATTTAAAGAAAGGGCATTGATTGATTGATCAAGATAAATTTTTTTTAAATTTCGGAGACTAAATACCATCTATTCTTCCCCCACCACCCCCCCCCTTCTTCCCCTGATTTCCCCTTTTCTTCTCCTTTTTTTTTTTTCTTCCTCTACTTTTTTTTTCGACCTTTCCCCTTCACGAGAACAAGGGATCGTCGAAGATAATATTTTATCCCCAAAAAGATGGGACGGATAATCAAAATCACCCGGCGACTGTAATAATTTATATGGTGATGGTTTTGATTATCATATGGCATGATAATTAGGATCAAGATGTTATAAATCTTATCCAAAATTCTTTATTTACTAATAAATATTTTATTTTCCATTGTTTTATTCAAATCTCGAGATATAAAACAAATGCATATCTTAATAAGAGATTTTTAAAAAAGAAAGCTTTTTTTTTTGACTAAATGAAAACTCAATGAGCTTGATAGAAGTCGAGTACTCGCCTATTGTGCTAGTGGTCAAAGGTTCGCTTCAGGTTCCTCGCGCCAAAAATGTATTTGGTTCCAAACTTTATGTAAACGCCTCCCCTAAAAATATTTAATCGCATGAAGCCCCCCCATCATTTTATAAAATAATACAAACAAAAATTTTTCTAGCTAAAAAATTTATAAAACAAAACTATTATATTATAATATTAATAAAACTTTTGCAATCATTTAGAAAATTGCTCGCTGTGGCCAATATACGCGCCTCCCCTTAGAGTAGTCCGCGCCTCCCTAGGGGGCGCGCCTCACAGTTTGGAAAACGCTGGAATAGAATAACAATAAATTGAAATTGAGATTTAAAATTGTTTTAAATACCGAAAAAGATCTCTAGAAACTATCCTGTTTGGCTAACTTCCTCTCTTTTATTTATTTTTTGAAAGAAAAGAGAGTATTATTTACATAAAGATTCTATATTTCTCTAGCTATTTTAGTTAGGCAACAAAAAAACACGAAATAGTTACCTGACTGGATCATTCCAAAGAAGATCCCAGACTAGAGGACTTTGCTTTCCGGGTCTTTTAGGGGAACCGGAACATAATTAATTGCAGATATGACGGGGCAGAGCCCAAGGTGGAGGGATTCCTCCGTGGCAACAGAAAATCTACAAATAAACAAGAATGTATTATTTTCTATTTTAAGCTAAGTAGTGCACCAGCACGGTGCCAAAGGCAAGGGTTCACATTCAGGGGCATATCGAGACAGTTGGGCCTGGGGCCTCATAGAAGAGGGGGCCTATACATTTTGTACCACATGTATATTGAATTTTATCGGGGAGGGGAGGGGGGGAAATTAATTTTTAAATATCTCCCTCCTCCATACACAAAATATTTTTAAAATAGCGTATATCCCTGAGCCCTGAAGGCCCCGGGCCCTCTCAAAGACAAATATTTGGGGGCCTATGCCGGCTCGGGGCGTGGGGCGGACCGCCCCCTCCCCCTCTCGGTACCCCTTCCGTCCCAAGTGAGAAATTTATTTCAATTGAATGGGATGCCAATTAAGTGAAATAATTAGGGAAGGGGTCTAAATGACCTCAGATACCGAAAAAGGCCTTAAACAAATTCAAAAAAGTCTAACCAAGATAGAATGTAATTTGTTATCCAAAAATTTAAATGAAAATACTTCACTTATTTGTTTTAACAAAGACATAAGGTGGCAGCCTTCCTGGCTCCTGGAAGGAGTGTCTCTAAATCAAAAAACTCCCAAAAATTCGCGACGTTTCGGTCCTAATTTATTCGACCATCATCAGCCAATCGAGCTACAATAGATTTTCATTCAAAATTAATATTTTTAACAATTAAAATTATTACAATGGTTGTTATTTTTATTTTTTTACTTACAGTTGTCATATTTAAATGTACATTACTATATTTATTCATATGCTGATTTGTTAATAACTTGTAAAATTATAATTTTGCTAAAGGCCACCCAGACAGACCAACCATGTCGCGAAAACCACTTTTTTTGGATTCAGGAGACCTCAAAACGTGTATATCCGTCAAAATCTCGACATCGAATTTTTGACACGAATCCAATACTTTCTCTCTATATATATTAACATATATGGCAAGAGAAAGTAAAAATAACAACCATCATAATAATTTTAATTGTTAATAATATTAATTTTGAATGAAAATCTATTGTAGCCGAATGTCTGATGATGGTCGAATAAATTAGGACCGAAACGTCGCGAATTTTTGGGAGTTTCATTGATTTAGAGACACTCCTTCCTGACTGCCACCTCCTGTCATTGTTCAAATAAATCAATCACAGACCTTACCAACCTCGAGAAATTAGATACTTGACTGATTTTTGAAATAAACTATTAATTTATGGTATGTATTTTATTTAATCAAAAAACTCTTACGCCCACTGGCTTCATACAAGAGACCAAATAAAAACCGTTTTGAAAATTATACCTTTTCATTAATGACGGCGGCAATGGGTAAACAATCAAAAACATCGTTTATAGCTGCCCAAACTTGATATCCAAGAGTCTCGCCAAATTTATCAGAACATTCTCTTAGAAAAATAATTATAGTTATTAATAAGATTTAAAAAAAAAAGAAAGAAAAAAATACTTACTCAAAAAATGAGAAAGTTTTCTGTACTGATCGAACTTCATGATTGCCACGAAGTAATTTGAATTTGCTCGTGTTCTGAACTTTGCATGCGAATAGATAAGTGATCACTTCGATGCCCCAAGGTCCTCGGTCGACATAATCACCCAAGAAGAGAAGAGAGCTGGGTGTAATAAGGGGCTCTCGCCACATAACTCGCTCAAATTGCAAAAGATCGTGGAAATTACCATGAACATCACCTGTGAATGGAATATAGTAATTTATTATTATTATTAACTAATTAATTAATCAAACAAATAAGAGGGTAGTCTGAAAAGTTTCCGACCTAGACAATTGTCGAATCAAAGTGCGAGAGATAGCTGAGGGTATGAAAATGTCCAAGATTTTGGCATGAGAAAGCGTTTAGTGCCGAGTTTGCTCACGTTAACCCCGTCTCACACATATCTCAGTGGTGGCCATGGCGAAAATCCACGAATTGGGCTTTGAACTGCATGACCACCCTGCTGACTCACCGGAATTAGCCCCAAACTACTTTTTCTTGTTCCCTAAAAGCGGCTATTCACGTAACTGCAAACTTGACAAGCATGCATGTGCAATCTTTTTGTACAAGCAAACTGTAAAGTCTGTAGGAGAATTTTGTGCAAGCATTTTAATTGTGCAAGCCGCTTGATGCTCGATTGAATTTTAATCATGCACAAGCATATTTGCGCAAGCAAAACTCTCCGCCATTTTATAGACCCCTTGATATTTGATATTTATTTAAATATTAATTCATTTAAAATTTTAATTTAAATATTAATATTTATTGTGTCTCTTTAAAGCAAGTGAGTATTTAAGTAGGCAAGCTTGTGCAGTGTGGTGCCGAAGGGAATTAGTCACATGCTGTGGAAACTTTTCAGACCATCCTCGTTAATTGTATTAGAAACGATATAAAAGGAAAAATTTAAGAGACGATCGATGATGATTTGAAATTAAATAAAAAATGAGATTCAAAAAGATTTTAAGAAATAGGTTAAAACAACCTTAAGCTACAGAATTTTGAAATTTAAATTATATTATAAATAATATTTACCTAAAATATAAACAGGAGTGGAGATTTTAAGCAACCGTGGCTCCTTTACAAGTAACTCGCGTACCTTCTTGCATAAAAATAATAATCGTTTAGCGAAACCATGAAGATCAATCTAAAATTGAAATATTTATATTATTAAAACAGTCTTTTACTCGATAAGCGGTTCTCATCCTGTCGTTTCATGGTATCAACACGATTTGAAAAAGAGAGAAAAACTAATTATTGAAACCAAAAATAAGAAAAGATATATTTTGTTAATTGAAATATTTAATTTTTTGTAATAGTTTGTCAAATTTTTCGCAATTATAAAATACCATCCCTTTGGTTCAATCTAAGTTCAATATGAAATTCCAACCTAATAGCTCATTTCCTTCTTGTTTTATCTTGACCACACGCGGACAGACTGGAAACCCATTTTTTTAGACTCAGGGGTTCTAAAAACGTGTATTTCTATCAAAATCTGATCATTGAATTTCTGACATGAATGGAATAAGTACTTTCCTCTATATACAAACATATACTGTATATGAGAAAGAGAAATTAAAAATCTGGTGTGACTGGTCGCACAGCACATAACTTTAGTCGACATAGGCCTATATTTAGTTTACGCCAATATATTATAATTCAAGATGTAAAATTCTCTAATATAAAGCGCTAGTCACTCATTTACGTTATGTTCCTGTTTACCACTCTCTCGCTGATTAGTTAGAGTGAGAGGAAGTGGAGCCAGTAAGGGAAATTTAAAATTTCCAAACAGTGGCCAAGAATAAATTTGAAGCATTTGCTCGCAGAAGGGGGCGCGAGCAAGGGGGTCCAGGGGTCGCAGCCTCCTGGCAAGTGGAAAGGCACGCCAAAGGCGTTTATACAATAATTGTATTACCATAACTTTCTTATGAAGTACCAAGACTTTCTTATAAAGTACAAGAGTAAAATATGCATCAAACAATTTTGAGGCCAAAATAAGAATATATATTTTAAAGAACATTCAAAAAATAAGTTATTTATAAATTTTAATCAAAATCGTTAGAGCGAATTTTGAGAAAATCGAAAAAACTAAGTACATCAGTAAAGTACTAGTACTTTTTGGCTAGTTTTGTTCAAAAGCTTCGTGTTACTTCCCAGGGGGTACCTAACTTAAACCTCCTAGTTTGTTAGGTATTTTCATTAGGTATTTCATAGAAGAAGAGTATCTTCACTATCTCTCTTCTACAGGTATTACCATGGTCAATGCTCTGCCGAATTAAAATCAATTATCCCACCCAATGCAACATATTCACGGAACACAAGAGAGGCATCTTCCCAGCATCCCTATGCTGTTCAGATCACGACTAACAGAACAAAACAATTCTCATTCTTCCTTTGTCCCCATGACCTCCCGTGATTGGAACAAGCTCCCTGCGTCTATCTTCCCCAAAACCTACAATCTTCAGACTTTCAAGTCTAACCTCAACAGGCATCTTCTCAGTTCCCGCAGTTGAGTTTCCCTTTATGCTTCTCCTTTTTGTTTTTATTTTCTTCCTGGCTGCATGTGACTATTGGTCATTATAGGTCTTCGGACCTTATGCACCCATTCCAAAAAAAAAAAAAAAAAAATATTCAAAGAACCTCATGAATGTCAGTATCTTACCAGAGAGTATAATGACTAGTCCCTCTGAATATAACTTCTACCGAGTTCGCAACGTCAACGTGATACTTGATTTAAATAAAAAAGCAAGAAACTTAGCGACCCTCGCTTAGTTTGCAGAAATTACAGGAGTGACAGTCATAGGCGCCGGAACTGGGGGGGCAAGGGTACATTGCCCCCCCCTGGCATCCTACAGGGGGGGCAGAGGGGGGCAAAATTTCTTCTTTTTATTTCATTTATTATTAAAAATGATATATTTTTACTTTTGAAAAATAAAATCTTCTAAATTAAAAGAGTAAGAAATTCATTTTTTTTCAAATTTTTTCCAAAATTTTTTTGAAAAATCACTACCAAATTTTTTAAAATTTTAATTTTATTAAAATTGTGATTTTATTTAAAATTTTTAAAGTTTTATAGTAGATTTGTTTTTGTTTTATACTATTTGAACATATTAAATTATTTTAATTTTCTAAAAAAATTTTTTTTGCCCCCCCCCTGATTAAAATTCGTTCCGGCGCCCCTGGTGACAGTTACATCTGATCTCTCCTGGAGCAACCACATCTCTTCTGTGGTTAAATCTACCGCAAGGAAATTGGGTTTCCTATTCAAAACGAAGCGTTACTTTTCCTCCCAACAACTCCTAATCCTCTATAAAGCCCTGTCTTGAATATTGTTCCCAACTTTTGGCGAGGGGCGTCGAAAGACGCTCTCTCCTCCTTGGAAGCCATACAGAGAGTGTGCAATTAGACTGATAGGTGATTCTACCCCTTACTGCATCCCTACAGTCACTAGATCATAGAAGAAGAGTATCTGCACTATCTCTCTCTACAGGTATTACCATGGTCAATGCTCTGCCGAATTAAAATCAATTATCCCACCCAATGCAACATATTCACGGAACACAAGAGAGGCATCTTCCCAGCATCCCTATGCTGTTCAGATCACGACTAACAGAACAAATAAATTTCATTCTTCCTTTGCCCCCATGACCTCCCCGTGATTGGAACAAGCTCCCTGCGTCTATCTTCCCCAAAACCTACAATCTTCAGACTTTCAAGTCTAACCTCAACAGGCATCTTCTCAGTTCCCGCAGTTGAGTTTCCCCTTTATGCTTCTCCTTGTTTTTATTTTCTTCCTGGCTGCATGTGACTATTGGTCATTATAGGTCTTCGGACCTTATGCACCCATTCAAAAAAAAAAAAAAAAAAAAAAAAAAAAAAAAGACAGACAGACCATTTTGGGGAAGCCACTTTTACTTTCTCTTACTTATCTATATATGTTAATATATATAGAGAGAAAGTATTGGATTCATGTCAAAAATTCGATGTAGAGATTTTGATGTATATATATATATATATATCAAAAAAAGTGAATTTACCTGGCCCCAATCATATGCTTCTTTATAAACAGATTTATCATCTTTGAATACCGAAGAGAAATATCTCAATCCTGCGAGAAGATCTCCAAGTTAAGTTCTTATTTTCAAAAACATTAACTGAAGTTATACGATGTTCTCTGGTCAATTCGAGTTTTTGATCTAAAAAATACAGTTTTAAATAATATATAATACAATTCTGAAATAATATTGAAAAGGATAATTGCCAGTTTCCACTGCTTCTGTATCCAAAATTCGTCCGGAGCTGGAAAGTCTTAATTTGTGCAGTGCAATTTCAAAGGGTATTTGATCTTTTTTAACCCGGGGCTGCTCTTTTGGAGTTTCTAAAAATAAAACAATGAAAAATTAGATACTTTCAAAATTATTGAAGATATCGATGAGAGAAGTGGCTGTTCAATGATTAGATTAATAGACAGGAATAGAGAAGTCAAACCAGATAGCCTCTCTTCCTGCCTATTAATCTAATTATTGACGAATATTTTGAACAATATTTTGTGGTAATAATATGGGGAATATATACCCTTTTTTTTTAAATTTACTTTGTAAACATCCTGTAGAAACCACATGCACGAAAACATTACATGAACAAATTTTCTAGATTACGTTTTTATATATATTAACCTTTTTTAGCAGCGGTAGTAGGAGTTGACGGTTTCCCTTATTGTGGCAGCAGAAGACATTCTCTTAACGGAATGAAGAACTTTTTTTCCTGAAAGTTAGAATCATTTTTTTATTATTTTTAGCACAATAAGGAAGAATATTGGGCAATTTCTTAGCATAACATATCGTAAAATCAAAATCTTTCAGTGAGATGCCACAATGGCATATTTATGCCCATTTGCACCAAAACATCTTAAGGGGCTCGGGAGCGAAGTGGTTCCCGGTGTTTTTCCCGATAAGATGGCGTAGTGTGTCATAAAAAGTATGCCCAAAAATCAAGTAATTCAAAAATTTGCTAAGAGATGTCAGAATGGTAGATAATAATATTTAATGCATTTGGTTGATTTTCATTGATCTTTTAAAAATAAATACTTTATAAATGTTATTATATATTATGTATCTTTTATAAAAGCATAAAAATATATAAATATAGGCCAGATATACGCTATAAGGGGATCAGCTGTTAGACTAGCCTGCCATCTATTGCAAGAACGCTGAACTAATTTGACAGTTGGTTTTTAAATAAATCATCTAAGCTTATTTTAAAAATTACTTAATTAATATGTGATTAATAATAACAATTCATTTTTAAATTTAAAAAAAAATTAAAGATTATTGGGACTGATTGTTTTTTTGTATTTGCTCGATAACAAAAAAATTAATTACGATAATTTTTTAATAAGTCATTAAAAAAATTAGCTAGATGTCCCAATAATCTCTTTTGAATTTAATTCATTTAAAAAAAAACCGCATTGAAAAATTCCTTATAATAGTCTAGTTTTTTTTCAAGTACGTTTAGACGTCGCTCCTGAACCCCCCCTTAAATCTTAATTTCGAATCTAATAAGCGAAATGTGGCATTTTACCTTTTTAACTACTTATATATGGAATATATAATTTTTTGAAATAAATATTTCTTATTGTTATTATTTATCGGATGGAGGCACAAATAGAGGATCTTAAGACCCGATTTCCTGATTTCAAATTCAATTGTAAGATATAAGACGAACTTAAGATCTATTATTAATTAACACTCCGTGCAGCTTCTATTTTAATGCTGCTAACAGGGTCTTCGATACCACCCATTTAGCATTTTCTTTAAATTATCTTAATAAAAATATAATGCAGAAGGGCAGGCAGTCTTTCAATATTTCAGGCATCACAGTCACTATATAAATAAATTCAATTATTAATATGAATTTAATGTTTACTTACATAAGGGTAGGTAAAACATATAAAAGACTTTTTGATGCACGGAAGACTAAATTGATCCCAGTAAGTTTGGCACAAGCTTTTTGAAAATTTTGAAATTTAATTGGTGGAGGACCTGTCTGAGACCTAAAAAAGGGTTTTATTTATTAAATATTAAATAAATAATATAAACAATAATTAATAATAATAATCTTACATAAAGTTTTTAACCTCTTGAGTGAAGACAAGTGGGTCCATAACCATCTGTCTGAGTGTTTTTTCGGCGAAGCTACGTACTATCTTATCTGGTAGTTTACCTTCACTTTTTTATCCAGGATACTAAAAAAAAATGTTTTTCTATTTAGTTGCTAATTTTTATAATCAGTCAAAATATATGATAGAACAATGAGCATCAACAAATATTAACTTAGCCCAAATAAATCAACATTAAAGTATTGAAATTTTGTTATTTTAATTTATCTTTAGTATGATTGTGAGTATGCTTTTTTTGTTGGTGGGTCAAGCTCCCCCGGGAATCAAATCCAGGATCTCCAGCCTTTCCGGGGCAATGGGTAGAACACTTATGCCCCGGAAAGGCTGGAGATCCTGGGTTCGATTTCCGGGGGCCATGAGCGCACACCAACAAAAAAGCATACTAACAATCATGCTAAATACTGTATATTAGGATGGGTTTTATAAATATAAATTGTCTATTTATTTATTTATCCTATAGAAACTTGTTCTATTAACATTACGGATCTAAAAAAAACACTTGAGTAGTAAATTTGAAAAACTACATGCTGCATTGCACAACCTTAACACTGAAAAACTGATAAATTAACTATTCATTATTGAAGGCCTTTGCCCTATTTCAAATTTAAAAAATACAACATTTTTAATAATTTATTACCTTGTTAT